>JAYMFT010038698.1:0-15700 GCA_038088735.1 Panulirus argus | reverse complement strand
TATATATATATATATATATATATATATATATATATATATATATATATATATATATATACCTTTTATCTTTCTCTCTTCCTATAGTTTTTTTTTTCCTTTATGATTAGTTTATGTGACCTTATCTTCCTCTGACCAGAGACCGTCATGACTGGCACATGTTTTAGTCATGTCATGTGTCATACACCATAGAAGGAATCAGTAAAGAAATCATTAATGGACGGAAAGGAGTATAATTTCTGGGGCCATCTCGTCCCAGAGGTGGCCATTATTACTCTGCTCCTGCGTGGAGTGCAGCCCGGAAGCTGCTAGATCTCCCGTGTATGGTCTTGGATTTATATGATGATATATACACTATGCACTTCATCACAGTAAGCTATACACATCGTAAATTAGTCATGAAACATTTGAAGCCACGAATGCGTCCTGACTTAACTGCGTGGATACATTCGCGTTATTAACAGATTCTCATTAATATGCATGTATTCATATACAGTGCAGATACATACGGACGGGCGTACTCAAAGAGTCAAGGAAATTGATTTTTCTTTCATTGAGAGAAAGTCTAATGTTGGCCATAGCTGTGGGAAGATTTGAATTTCCCGGTAATTATTGCGTTTCGTTATATCAATTTAGCAAACTTTTGAGAATTACCTTGAAATATAATCTTGCCTCTGTCGGCCCAGCTCGGGGAATTATCATAATTTTTATTCGTCTTCTTCATCATCATGTATTTTTCCGTTCGTCTCATATGCGTTTTTTTTTTCCGTCATTTTATTCACATAATGACACAATTAAGCCGTAACTACAGTTCCGTTCTCCACTAAAACTGCGAGTTTACGGTCCTAAAACGTACAGTAATTGGTTTTCCTCAGTGATGCACTGCTTTTATTAAATGTTGTAAAAACATCAACATCCTTTTGGGGAAATGTCCCTCAAGATTTAAACCTGTTGGCTCACGGAGACTGGGGCGTGGCCTCTGTACTGCTCAGGATTTCCCTTTTGAGAACGACGACGACACGACCCTTGAGCACGACGGTAGAACGACGGTACGACCCTTGTGTATACGATGTCATGGCCTCTGACCTGACCGTTAGAGGCCAGGTCAACGACCTGACCATCATACCCACCAGGGGTCGTACCGTCGTGCTAAAGGGTCGTAACCTGGTAGTGAAGGCGTTGACAATAACGACCAGAGGACACTGCCGGAAGCACGACCCAAGGCTTTATCAACGCTCGGGTTAAATATTCCACATCACTCATAGGCTGTTAGTGGTAGGACGTTAACGCCACCTAGCGGTGCCGCTATTGGCATACACAGGAGGCAACCCTCAACTCTTAGCTCACACTCCCCGGGATAAATCACTTTCCGTGATTGGTCCCCCGAAAGTCAACAAGCGTCTTGATTGGCTCTTGGCAAGTGAGGGAGGGCATGTTTATTGGTCATTTGAACTCCCGGCGAACGTTCTAATTGGCTGTTAGTACTAATATATGAAAACGGCGCGCGGGGGCAAGGCCAGGTATTATTCACTATAAATAAGACTTTTAAAACGGAGCTCAGACGCGAATGAGCCGCAATATCACTTGATTCGCCAATTAGACTGTGTTTATATGCCTCTTCCGGCCTCTCTTCCGTCTTGTATACGAGGCGTCCTCTCCCTCCCTCTCTCCCTCCCGCTCTCACCTGTATCTTCTCCTCCTCTTGTGCACACCGAAGCATCGCACGCGTAAATCCCGCGTAATGGCGTTTAAAGTCTACTGCAGCTCCGACGGGTCGTACGATATTGGGTCAGTGGATTACCGGCCTGCCGCACGGACCCGTGTGAAGATCTGACTTTGGTAGGCTGTCTACGTACGTACGTCGTGAAGGACGTGCCAGTGTACGTAGGTGATGAAGGACGTGTCAGTGTACGTACGTTATGACGGACGTGCCAGCCGGGTGACGGCATATCACCCCGTCCCTGGTCGCGCTCGTCACTCGCCCCAGTGTCGTAAATCCCATAATTGTAGAAGCCAAGTGAGGACTGGAGACGCGGGGACAGCGGCCCCACACGCGCCTCACGCGTTCCGTGATGACGCCATTTCTAAGTCATCACACAGGGCCAGCGTCCCTCGCTCTGTGTTTACCTAGGAGGACGTGTTCCCGTGCGTCATTACGCTGGATTGTGGTTGGAGTCGTGCAAAAGAAAAAATGTTAAGTTGCTGGAAATTGTTCCTGGAGGGGGGGTTTTTGTATGTCGGTCACGTGACTCGATGGCTTACAGTATGGGGGGGGGGTTGAGTGAGGGTTGAGAAGTGATCGTTATGGGGGTTCCCATCAGTGGGTGTGATGGGGTAGACCCGCAAACCCCTTCTTCCTCCCCTGAGGTAGTTTATTCCTTTACAAAGTGGTGGGTTGTGTGTGGGGGGGGCGTGAGGGGGAGACCCTCACGGACAGATTACCATCTCACACATTGATCCGTCCACAGGAAAGGTGCGCGTTGTCTGTCTGGGGGTAATGTCAGGGTGTTTCTCAAGCCACGGGGGGACATGTGGAGCTGGTCACACTTCAGCTTAGTTTGCGTGGTCGTATTTCGTCTCACTCAGGCGCTCGGGTACGACTGTCGACTGCGCGCGATTGTACGACCCCTGAGCACGAAGGTGTGTGACTCCTGAGAACGACGGGACGACCCTTGAGCACGGCAAGACGACTATTGAGCACGACGGCATGGCCCTTGAGCACGACAGTACGTACGACCCTTGGGTATGATAACTCCGAAGGGTCGTACAATAGTGCTGAGGAGGCTAGAGGAAACCTCCAGTCGTAGTGCTGGCGATGGGGTGGTGCAGTGAGCACCTGTGAGGTCGTTCGTGAGAACGTCTTCTAGAGAACAGAAAGATCCTGAATTATTCTTCTCTTCCGAGGGAAGTTACATGTGAGGGTGAAGCCTCCTCGTCTGTGTCCAGCGCTTCTGTCCGTCCCTCAGATTATCGTCTGTAGGATCCTTCGCCTCCTACGTCCCCAGCTTCTGACCTGACCTGACCCAGGGAGCGGCTAGTTGATGGACTCGCCGGTACCATATTTACTGCCCAACGACTTGAAAAAATATTTGATTTTACTGAAATTTTCCCGTCAGAAGGATACGGACGGAGGAGGATGCGTCCTTTGGCACAGCCAGCGGTCGCAAGGCGAAGGACCAGGAGAACGTGCAGCACTTCCGGGTCTGTCGTGTCCTACAGTTGTGGTTTATGTTTGCCCAGACGTCACTTTCCAGGTAGATAATCGTTTTAACCAAAACATCTCTTAGGACGTCGCCCCAGTGATATACAGATTTGAGTATGGGTTCCTTTGCATAATTGTCTTGCAGCCAATGGGAGCCGCAGCCATGACCTGACCTCTGACCTCTGTGTTGCGTGCCAGGAGTTAGCAGTGTTGAGTATTGTTGCCAGCGACACGTCTGCATCAGAGGTTGTGCTGAACATGAACTGGTGTGAACAAGAACAGAATATGATTATCGCCTGTTCAGATGTTCCTTCCGTTCTCGTTCTTCTGAAACGTTACAACGGATGACCGTAGGTTGTGACGACGACCGTTGACCCAGTGAGGGACGGGTCCGCGTTCTGCCGCCGCTGCTCGCGCGAAGGAGAGTGAAGAGAGGAATCCTCCCGCGCATCCTGCTGCTTAAGGAAGGATAACACAACTGTGATGTCCTCACTACTTAACGCACTTTACTCTCCTCGGTAATGACACCATCTGACGGTGTGATGACACGAGACGTAGCACAAGAGCACCGCTGAACGTGAGCGAAAACGGGAAGAGGGTCAGAGAGAGAGAGACGGGAGAGCAGCAGGAGTGAGGATGGGAGATGGGTGGTTGCTGGGCAGGGGGGGGGAAGCAGGTGGCAGACACCTGCGGTAGAGCACCTGACGCGCCAGGCTCCGCACGCCCACCAGGCCCTCCTCTCCGTTGATGGCCGGGTGGAGGCAATACGGTGGGTGGGTCGGTGATGGAGTGAAATAGAGGGAGTGAGGACCCACCGTTATGACGGCTCCTCCTCCTCCTTCCCTCGAATGACTACGCGTCTATCGTCTCCTCCTGTATTACACCCTCTGACTAACTTCTGTATTCTCTCTCTCTCTCTCTCTCTCTCTCTCTCTCTCTCGCTCTCTCTCTCTCCTTTCGCCGGGATGGCCTTGACTGAGGGGCCGTACTCTGCCCGTATCGCGACGCCCCCTCGCGGTAGTTAGGGGAGTGCCGGCCGTGTAAACAACACGGTGGTAGTTCACCCGGGGATACGGGAGCACACGGGGGAGATGAACATCGTCGCCTGTCCCACCCCTGCAAAAGGGCGCCCACCCTTCCCTGCTACTGTCCCCCTCTCTCCACCTCTACCACACACCACATATCCTACGACACACCACAACGTAGTTCTCGCCAGGCATTCCCCCCCTCCTCCCTTCTCCCCTCCTCCTAGTAAAGGCCACTTGTCCATACCGACCAGTGGCGCTGCCGTGATGGCTTGGGCACCTGCGTATAACGACCAGTGTGGTCAGTGAGGTGGTCGGTATAGAGAGGCAGTGTTGTACATGGGGGGGAGGGGGTCTTGATGGACACAATGACCTTGGTGCCTCCATTGACAAGAGGGGCGGTTCCCACCTGTACCTAGAGCACGGGATGTTGACCCCTCGGTACAGGGGCCCTTAGGGCCCATCTCCCCCCACGGCCTGCTGCTGGAGCTGAGCATTTAGGGCGCCACAACTGCACCACCAGCTGCTGCACTGGGGTCCCCCACCCCTGCCTGAGTCCGTGTGGACTAAGGTCGCCCCTGTGGGACCCACCAACTTGGTGCCCACACTGGGACCCACATTGGAACCCACACTGGTGCCCACGCTGGTGCCCACGGCGGCTGAGTGTCTCTGGTGCCCACCTTAAGTGTGTCTGGTGCGGACGCGAGTGTATCACATCACACAGTGTGGTGGGACACCATCTCTGTGCATAGAAAGAGTTAACATAGGAATATGATATTGTTTATAGCAAAGAGATTGTTTGTAATCACCACCTGTTTATAGTTATCTCTTTCTATGGTGTGTGTGTAAAGGTACAGGAGATGGTCTCAGATACTGATATCTGGACGAGTGTGAGACAGTTTGGCTGAGTCATGAGTGTCTGTCAGTACGTACGTGCGAACGTACCCAGGTCAGGTAAGGGCACGTTCTCTGACGCGACACAGTTCTTGGCCCACTTACTGCAGCGGCATTCACTGGCGTCTGTTGTACCTTTCCTTTCTTAATCCTCTGCGTAGTTATGCTTGTTTTAATCGTGACGTCATTCAGCAGCGTCGTTATTTTCTTTATCTTTCGTTAATTCTCACCTTGACTACACTTTGCTTTTCGTGTTCGTCTTCCTAATCTTTGAGGTCCATCTGTCTCCCGTGTGGCCCTGTTTATTTACATCTTTGTTCTGGCCAGTCTTCTTCATAAATGGACGGACCATTTTTTATATTTTGTATGTGAAAGGTTTCCTCCCTTTTCTGTATTTCATTATTGTTATGTTTCCTCGTGTTTTATTTCTCACTGTTTCCTTCATATTTTTCCCAATTAGCTTCTCCTTCTTCTTCTTCTTCTTCTTCTTCTTCTTCTTCTTCTTCTTCTTCTCAGCATCGTAATTTTTTTTCTCATTGTTCCTCGAGAACTACAGTACGACTCTTGAGGATTTGAGGTCAAAGGTCGTTCCATCTTACGCAAGGGTCGTTCGTACCGCCGTGCTCATGGGTCGTGCTCTGAGGCCGGCCGCCGGTCTTGTCATGTCGTTAGACGTGACCTGACCACTTCCTGGGGCACTTCTTTTGTAATATTTTTCCTCTTCAGTTTCTTCGCTTCCAGTGACGCACTGATTTTCCACGATCACCTTCCAGTAATGTCCTGTTCCATGATCCCGTTCCATGACCACACCTGTCTCTCCTCTCCCGGTCTTCGCACGCCTGCTGCCTGAGGCTCCCTTGTCTACTTCTGCCATGAGGTCATTGCAAAACCTTTTCTGATCCATCACGAGCGAGGGAGATGGCGCGCACGGGTCGCACCGGACTGTTCTTCGCGTTCATAAGCTCCTCATTTGTAAGGTGTTATTGAGAGAACAAGATAGGGTTCTGTGTCTTCTTATGAGTTATAATTATGCACTTTTTTTCATCTGATCGTCGACCTTTGTGAGTCAGGTTGGGTCAGGGACCCTCTCACCCTCCCCCCTATGACAGCGTCACCAACGTTGTCATCAAACTCCATCTTCACTACTGCATGTCCTTCCACTTCCACCATTCCATTCTTGCCATTTTTATCTCCTCTTCCTCGTCCCAGCTGAGCCCTGGCCATACGGGCGACCTCTCCATCCCCCAGCATTGTAATATCGACCAGAGGGAGGGAGGGGAGTTAGTGGTCAAGTGTATAGTATTCCACTACCCTCCCAACTGGGGACCTCCCCCCCTCCCAGCTCTCCTCCTCCTCCTCAAACTCGCGGGTTTTTATAAGCTGCAGAAACGAGTTGCCGGTTGCCCGTTAATTGCCTGCATTAGAGGTGCCATTCGCCATTATCTCCTGCCAGCGCTGAGCCTTACGGCCCACTTCCGCCCGTGTGCTTTTTCCTCTCTGTTTGTCTCTTTTCTCTCTTTCTCTTTCTCTCTCTCGCGTTCGGTCGTCGTTGTTCTTCGTTCCTTTCCCAAGGCGTTTAGCGCCGTGTCTCTGGCCTTCGGTCGGTCTGCCTCCTTCAGAGGAGGTCTCGCTTGCTCTTCTCCCCCACCTGGGAGTGAACTGCCCGCCCTCCCACTGGTCGGTCTCCTGTGGGTTACTCTCTTACTCTCTCTCTCTCTCCCTCTCTCTCTCTCTCTCTCTCTCTCGTGACATAAGCGTTCATTACGACCATTTTCCCCGTTAAGGAGGCTGCCATATAGCCATTGCTTGGGGGAGGGGGTCTCCGCTGTAAGGGGGAGGGGGGAACGAAGGGTCGGTCGCAGGCGGCTCTCAAGAACGGTCGTGCGCGAACGCTCTGACGTCATCCGGATTACCGTTCCCTCGCCAGCGACGAAAGTAAACAATACCGGCATCTACTTTTTATTTATTTTCATGCTCCCTTCCGCTGCTCCTCCTTGCGTCGCGTATGTTGCAAGAACGATAGCAATTTGGTTTTGCACTTGCTTAGTATTGCTCAGGCGTGGATATGTTGATCTAGAGACAGGGTCGTCCGAATGCGCAGTGTTTACATGGATTCCTTTTTGTTTTGCTGTCTTCCAAGTAAAGGTTTTTACCTCCTCAACCTTGATGCTGCTTACTTGTTAATAATTCCAGTTCCCCTATAAGGTTTTTATATATTTTGTCTCGTTTTATTGATCTACTTTCTTTTTTGTTATGAATTGATAGATACATGTACATTATCTTTCATCTGTTGATGAATGAAATCTAATGTTGCTGATCTATTTTCTTGAGAACGTTTATGAAAATAACCCAACGTAATAGTTTTTAAGATTTGTCTTTTATGTCTCTCACACAGGTAAGGCACACACCTGCCAAGCTCCGGATCAGTAAGTACCCCTCATGCCTTCCTCTGTTTACGGAACTGCAAGAGAGCGGCCACCTCCGTATAGAGACCGACCTCCTAATATGACCGACGCAACTGCTAGACTTCTATGTCTGTTGTGTGAGGAGTTTAGTGTGTGTGTTTCAAAAACTATATATATTACGGAATATACTTAAACCTGAAGAGGTTATACAGAACGAATGATATTTATCTATATATTTATTTATTTATTTCGTGTAGGCTGTACACAAATAAATATGGCGGAGAAAGATCTTAACAAATATAATATATTCACACGTTTGTTTACATCGTATGTTACAGACTTTTACGGCCTTTTGACGCCAGAAAACCCGATGCTGGTTGGTAGCTATTGTCGTGAGATACGACGGCTGGCGGTGGACGAGTGATTACGTCCCCCCTCTTTAAGATTTCTTATAAGAAATATGTTTATTGTAAATTCTTATTTTGATTCATTTTCAGAGATTTTTAAATATTTTTTTCCCACAACGTATTTAAATTTGGTTCATTGTAGTTCGAGGAAGATCAAGTCTATCAAACCGTGGCAATGGTTGTAGTAATAATTAGATAAAGAGGTAATCATTGTATAAGGTTACTTTTAACTTAAGTAGCTTACTTTTACTGTAGTAATTCTAAATTTACTAAAGTAATTCAAATTCTAACGTTCTTGTGGTGTCTGTAGGGGAGAGGGGCAGGTGTTGGGGGGGGGGGAGGAATGGTAGTTATGTTATTACGTCTCATCTCCGTGGCGACCCAAAAACTACCTCTTCTCCTCCTGTAAGTAACAAGACTTACGGGAAATAAAAAAAAAAAAAGAATTAAACATATATTTTGTGCAAAATTACACTTAACGTAAAAGTAAATTCAATATATAGAATTTTGATAATTATAAGAAAAATCATTTGAAAACTTAGAGTAAAAAGATTCCTTAATTCGTTGCACAGCACCACTGTGAAGCAACAGTCAAGTCATGCATGATTAGCGCAAGAAAAATAGAAAACGTAGAGAGGTCATGCGCAAAACAGGGCGTATGTGGTTACAGAGCAATTCACGACACCTGAAGACGTTCAGGATTCTCTGGTTGGTGGAGGCTGTTCGACCGTAGACGACCTTAACGACCCTGGCAGTTGTTAGACTCGAGACCCAAACAACCAAATTGCGTCTGTAAAGAAATTTCTGTCGTATTTTGAAACTCGACTTTATAGAACGCTTCTTAAAGGTCGATGATTGCATGAAGTTGCACCGTAGTGCACTGATTGGCTGAGAGCACAAGCAGGCGTCATGCTGTTGTCGTCGCTGATTGGTCCCCGAGCAAATCGAATGTTAGTGAAAAAAAAAAGAAACGACGTTTCGATGTAACATTACATTCGTCGCTCAACTCTTATTTATAGATTTGTTCTTACGGCAATTTGTATTGCCAGTTCAGCCAGGTAGTGTGATATTCATGAAGCAAGTGTGGCGTGTCGTCATTTGCATATTATCAGCAAGTGAACGATGGGAAAGGCAGATGGTTCGGTCGGACACGACAGCGGCTGCTGCTCACGTCCAGAAACGTGGAAAAATAAAGAAGAAAACGGTTAGACTAAAGACAGTTATTTGCTCATTTACTATTTGTCATTTTATGTATTATCTGTTCAAAAGGCAAGGAGCATTTTCATTACTTTCTTAAAGGTATATTTTATATTCCTTAGCTGATACGGCTCGGGCAGCTGAAGCCTTAATGAAGACCATGTCATTCGTTTATATATATATATATATATATATATATATATATATATATATATATATATATAATGAAGGGCGGTTTTGAATGTTTAGGCTATGAAATGAGCAAGATTAAGCATGTAAACAATGAAACAGTAACAATAAAACTACCTCGTAATCGCATTTTCTATTTATGATAGAAAAACAGATGTAGGAAAGTATAATACAAGATTAAAAAAGAAATACATTGTTACAGTTGACTGATCCTTTGTGGGTTACTACTCTCCCCCCCACGCGTCACCTGTTACAGTCACGTTCCGTAACGATCCGCAGTGCTGCTGATATTTTTTGCTATGCTTTTGTTATTATGGTAATTCTAGCCAAGAGCAGAGTTGCTGAGTTATGTTGACGTGACCCGGTAAGAGTCATATCTTCGCTACCACCGCCTCCTGCTCCACGTGTTCCTTGATGGTATTCTTCTCTCGTCTGGAGACTGAATAATATTACAGTTTTATGTTATTTCTTCTGTTTGGTGTGTTGTTAGTTCTCAAGGCGCATGGTAGTGATGGTGTAGGGATGATATACGGATATATAGGAGAGAGAGAAAGAGAGACAGACAGACAGACAGACAGACAGATTATGTGTGTACCCTTCTGCCTACGGATACCTTAGACAGTATTTTGCGATTAGGCAGGTCCAGCGCGTAACGCTCACCGCAGAGAGAGAGAAAATAAGAATTAACCTTTTCTTTTACGGTTCGCAAACACCCCTAGAGAGCGAGCCACTTTAAAAAGTCTAAGTCATGTTATGAAAGGCAACAGTTCATTTATTCCAGCGAACGATCAATTAACTCTGGTAATGACAATGCTCACGTACTAACCCAGATTTCAGACTGGTCATTATTGTCTTTTTTTTACTGTAAGGTCAAGATAAGAGCCGCTGGGGTGATATTATGCCGTCGAAACTAGTTTTTGTAAACCGATCTTTTAATTTCTTCTCGTTAGACCAACGTGGTCGACAGAGTCGCGCGCGAAAGATTTTCATTAAAAAAAGATGTTGAATCAAACATCTCTGCTCAGCGTGTCGTCAGCAAACTGTCAGTCTCGAGATGTCAGCGTTTTCTGTTTTAATGTCAGATGCGGGTCGGTTGCTGTGGTTAATGTGGGGGTACAAGGGGAAGAGCCACTCCAGGATTTCCTCGCCTAAGTATGACAGCCGTGTTCAGTTCCCGTTTTCCGTTACCAGCACGGTCATAGAACTTGTAGTGACGAATGAGCGCTTCAGCATCCCACTAAATGTATGTCATTTAACATATACGACCACGCCTCTGAGGACAATATTGTTATCTGTGATCACCTTTGTTTAAGTAGTTTGGTCAGTTTGTTAGTAGACGTGAACGTTATCATTATTAGTAATAGTACAAGTTAAGTATCCCTTATCCGAAATCGGATTTTGGAATATTTGCATATACATAATGAGATATCTTGGGGATGGGACCCAAGTCTAAACACAAAATCCATTCATGTTTCATATACGCGTTATACACATAGGCTGAAGGTAATTTATACAATATCTTTAATAATTTTGCGCATGAAACAAAGTTTGTTTAACAACATTGAGCCATCTGAAAGCTAACGCGTCACACCCTCAGCCGCCCAGGTGGACAGTCTGTGGTCGTTAGGCTGTACTTTCATTCCTGACTCTGAATTTACATACTGCTAATAAGCGATCACTTTCTTACACTTATTCACACATAATTACTTAACAGGAGCATTTTCTATTTCGGATTTTCGGATTAGGGATGTTCAACCTGTATTGTTGTCAATATTATTATCATTATTATTATTATTATTATTATTATTACTATTATTTATATCAGTAGTAGTAGCAGTAGAGTATTATTATTATTATTATTATTATTATTATTATTATTATTATCATTATTACCATATGATATTCATGCAGATACATACAAGATTATTGTCAACTTAATCTTTTGCATTCTTTCTATAGACGAATTTCTGCCATGAATGATATGTTTCACAGTTTCCTATAAAAAATTTGTTCTAAGAATATTTTTTTATGAAGTGTAGACCTTTTTTTTTTTAAGAGCACACGCGAAAGTTTACAATCAAAACTTTGCATATTAGATATTTTTGTTTAGTATAAGTATGCAGTAGACCTAAACTAATTACACGACATATTTACGAGATGTTTAATAAATATCCCCTTCTTTGTAAGTATGTATATGTCTGTTGTCCAGGGAACTTGTGCACCATTGAAGTATTTTGCTTTTTTTTTGTGTGGCTACATCAGAGTATTTCTTGTCTAGTAATAAAAAGAAATATTTTGATTTAAGATGGTGCAGCGATGGAAGTGACGTATTATATGGAAACAAAGATAAATATGAGACTGCTATAGAGACCATCCCTACATGACTGGTGCTTACCAAAGAAAGTGGATTGTTACATAACAAGATGCCGTGGTAGTTGCCAGTCAACTACCTGATTTTCAGTGAGATGAGATTGCTTTTGCCAATTGTAAGCCCTTCGTTGACGTGACCAGGTGCATATCACAGCGGTTTGCATGTACACAAAACATTCCGATGTAAGTTGATAAAGTATACAGACTTTAAACTTGTGGGTTGAGAAACAACCAAAGAGTATCTCTGTCTACTGGTTCCCATGAGACCCCTCGCTAAAGACTTAATTATCATGACTCTGCTGGTTGGTTGGTGTTCATCCCATCACATGCAACCAGTTTTCTTTGACCATCATAGGTCACGTGGGGATGATACTGTGTCTGTTTACTTTCTAGCACATCTCGTCTTCGTCGTCTTATTTTTGTTTATAAGTCTTTAATCATTGTCTACATACTTTATAGCACTTCCATCCTCAACATTACCATATATAATGCTATGACGTCTCCTTAGTTTGTGTATTTGTACATTTCACGTCACCACTGATAGAGAAATAACCTAGCTGACCAATCGCACACCAGATATGGAAATCCTAAAATCAACCAACGGTTGTCGAGTTGTGACGGAAAGTGAGGAGAATTTCACAACACCTTTGGTAAAAGCTGTTAGGTTGTGTTTTGAGCCAGTCTCAGAGAGTAAAGCTTCAAGACACCGCTGGCAAAAAAGAAAAAAAAACTTGTACAGTTTGGTAGGTTTAGCAAATACTAGTTTGGTCTCCAAGCGACAAGTCCTACTAGATCTTGGGTTTGATAGGGATGGGAAGCAGCCAAACACGTGGGTAACAGGTGTCTCTTGGAGCTGAAAGGTTTGGTTAGGTTGATTTTTTCCCTCGTGAATATTTGAGTGTGGGCTGAATTGCAGATAGTCTGTGGCCCACATGTCACTCTCTTTTGCACGTGCTGCACCCATTGCACACGCTCTGTACTTGCTTCCACTAACCCCTAGACATGTACTAGTCACTCGTGCTATTAATGGAATGCTTTGTACATGTGTATCTATATAAATAAAGACTTTAAAACTAAAATCTTGTGGAGGAAAAAAAAAAAAAAACGAACCTTGCGGTCGAAGAAATGCTTAAAGCTGCACCTGAGAACTGCTGGTCTGGTCTGGTCTGGTCTAGTCTGGTCGAGCCCGCTTCAAGTGTACAGTTCCGTATCATACTCTTCCAGCCCTCTGTGTGTGTGTGTCTGTATTGTTGAATACGCTCATGAATGTACCTCATGGGTGTGTAAGTGTACTAATGTGTACATTTCGTTCGAGATGTGGCCGCCGAAGAACGCAACGAGAGGAGGGAATTAACATTTTGTCTGTGCGTAACGGAACGACTTTTGCATGCGTCGGTACGACTTCTGCGTACGTCGTTACGATCCTTGATCTTGACGGTACGACCCTCGAGTATAAAGACCTGGCCTTTGTCGTAAGGCCGGTCAGGACAAGGGTCTGGTCGTACCGTCGTGCTCAAGGGTCGTACCGTCGTGCTCAAGGGTCGTACTGTCGTGCTCAAGCAATGTACCGTCGTGCTCAAGGGTCGTACCGTCGTGCTCAAGCAATGTACCGTTGTGCTTAAGGAATGTACCGTTGTGCCCAAGGAACGTACCGTCGTGTTCAAGCAATGTACCGTTGTGCTCAAGGGACGTACCGTCGTGCTCAAGCAATGTACCGTTGTGCTCGAGGAACGTACCGTCGTGATCTAAGAGTGTACTGTCGTTCTCAGGGAACGTACCGTCGTGTTTATGGGCTGTTCCCTCGTGCTCAGTAACCACACAGTCGTTCTCTAGTGCCGTTCCGAACGTGTGCGTATATAAGCAAACGCCACAGGGAACGTATGATACCAAATGGAAACCTGAACTTCTCTGAACTTAAGACTTCTGCTAAGTCTTCAAAGTCAGGAAAAGTTGTGCAGTTTATGGAACGGTGGGTGGGGGGGAGAGGGGCGCGGGAGCGGCCGTTGACCCCGGGGGGGGGAGGAGCTTGGGAGGAGGAGGGGGAGGGTGGGGAGGTAGGGGGAGAAGGAGGAGGAGGTGGGGAGAATAATGTAGTATTTGTCTGGTGGCGGGAGTGCTTCTGGCGCGGAGGAGGGAAGGGGGGGTGCCACTTTAGTAATATTAATGAGAGGTTTATGAGAGGGGTGGGAGGGTACTGTGGGGTCTGGGGACTGCAAGGGGAGAGTGCCGCATGGCGAGTGGGAAGAGTGCCGCATGGTGGATGGGCAGAGTGCCACATGGTAAGTGGGTTGAGTCCCGCACGGCGGGTGGGGAAAGTGCCACACGGTGGGTGGGGAGAGTGCCACATGGCGGATGGGGAGCGTGGTGCCCCACCCAGCGTCTGGCCCTCTGATGACGTCATGCAATAGGGGAGTTTAATTACGAGCTGAATTTTGCCTCCAGCGGATAACACTTGTTTTTGTAGATACTGTGAGCGCTTGCTTGTTTGTGTGTTCGTTTTTATTCAACTAATTGTAATTAATTGTGCAGTACAGGGAGGGAGTTCTGTATCTGTGGGGCCCAATGGAATTACCTATTACTGATTACTTTTAACGGTGATTTATTTATTATTATGTATCTAGATTCTTTTGTGTTGTGAGGACTCTCAGAAGGTAGTGAGACGCGAGAAACATCACCGTGGTTTGTTAAGAACAGAGGTGACGAGCTGATGTGAATGGTGCAGGGTTATGGTAAGACGGTGTTGTGATTATAACAACAGGGTTCCCGTGGCACTGTTGTAGGTGCAGGAAATACGGCAATCTTCCTGTGGGAGTTTTGCGTGGATGCCGGGTCTCGTGGAGCTTCTGAAGGCGGGAGGAGGTTTTGCCAAGGTCCTGACTTAGTGAGAGGTTACTGTTTGTGCTTTGTGCAGCAGGAGGCTTTGCCCTGAGTCCCGTAGTTCAGGCTGCTTGAGACAGGAGGTGGCGAAGTCCCATCTAAGTCCAACCGAGGGGGTAGGAGTGTGCAGGATACTTGGAATGAGGCTTCACGTAATCCCAGGAGGAGAGTGATGAATCAGGATTCATACTGTGAATGTTTACAGACGCTGAGGGCGTCTCAGTGTCCAATTACTAGTAGACTGCCTGATTTCTCTGATGCCTGGGTGTATATGGAAGAGGATGCCTGGACCACGCCGATAGTGTTACTTGTGTGGGCGTGGCAGCCACCCCCACTGCGGTTCCTCAGAGGATTATAGACCTCCTGTAGCGAAGGTCAACACTTCTACCTGCTACGGGTCATGTGAGGTCACACGAGATTACCGTTGTCTGTCTTTCTCGTGTATAGTTTCACGAAGGAATGTGATTTCATTATCCAACACCCGAGAAGTGTAGGGTCGCTGTTAGCAAACCTATAACTTATTTACATGGTACTCCAGCTCTTGGACTTTCTCTTGCATAATACAGTGTGTTGTTTTAAACTTCAGCACGCTGCTGGTATTCAAGATCTCATCAGTTTATTCCATTCATCCATCAGTCTCGCGCCATAAAAGCAATTCTTGATATCCATCCCAACAGACTTCATGTTATGGCCTCTGGCTCATCTGTCTTTGTATCTTTCGAAGAACCGTTCACCGTTGACGTCATTCGAACCGTGTGATAATCTTACAGCTTGAGATCGTTTCATCTTACGATCTCCTCTCCTCCGTATTAGTTAGATTTATGGCATCAAACCCTTCATTGTAACTCAGCTTTCTAATTCTGGTACCAGCTTACTGCCCTCCTCTTGACCTTCTCTATTGGCTCTTTGTTCTTCTTGCATTGCGGTCACCAAATTAAGAAGCACATCACATCGTCATTCTCTAAAATAACTTTTTCAATTACGTAGTTTTCACTACCCATCCTATACATTGCCTTATGACTCCTTGGCACTGTGTATGGGCGAAGGTGTTTCATGTCAAGTAAATCAATCCATGAGTTTCGGGGGTTCGGCTTACATGTTGTACAGGAACGTAACCCTATCGTACGTAGAGGCACC
>JAYMFT010038687.1:0-15700 GCA_038088735.1 Panulirus argus | reverse complement strand
TGTGGCCATTGGCAACTCAAGGGTGTGCCATTTTGATAACTGCTTCTTTCCCTACACATCAAAGCTTTGGAACTCTCTATCTTCTAATGTCTTTCCCAATAACTATGACTTAGCTCATTTCAAGAGACATGTTTTTCACTTTCTCAAAAATATGTAAATACTTTCCCTGTCTGCTTTTCTCCCTTTCTCAATTCTCTCTATTTCAATTAGGGCCTGGCCTTGATGTGGACTTTTGTCCGTGACTGGAGCCTTAAAAAAAAAGAGAGAGACTTTTGGATGTAAATGTGCTGAGAAAGGGAGCTGGTAAGATGTCTGTTCACTGTCTTGTAGAAGTGAGGGTGAAGATTTGTAAAGGTGTTAGGAAAAGAGGATATAATATTGATGTGCAGAGAGTGGTGAGAATAAGTGAGCTTGGAAAAGAGACTTATGTGAAGAAATATCAAGAGATAATGAGAGTTGGATGGCAAAAGAAGAGAGTAAATGAACCAAGGGGAGTGGGTGATGAATGGAAGATATTTAGGGAAGCAGTGTAGCATGTGTGAGGAATGCATGTTGCATGCAAAAAGTGGGAGGCAGGCAGATTAGAAAGAGTAGACAGTGGTGGACTGAAGAAGTGAAACTACTGGTGAAAGAGATAAAAGAGGCAATTGGGCGTGCTACCTAAGAAAAGGAGTGCAAATGATTGGGGGACGTATAAGAGAAGGTGGCAGGAGGTCAAGGGGAAAGAAGGAGCAGGGGTTGAAAAAATGACAAATGACAGTTGGGGTGAGCAAGTATCAGGGGAGAATAAGATAAGATGTTTATGAAGGAGCCTAATAATGCACAAAAAACAAGAGAACAAATAGAAACATAGGTGAAGAGGTAAAGGGTGAGTGGTAATAGGAAGTGATGAAGTGAGGAGACGGAATTTTGAAGGACTGCTGAATGTGTTTGATGATAGGGGCAGCAGATGTAGGGTGTTTAGGTCGAGTTGGCATGTAAAGTGAGAGAGTCATAGAAAGTGGTTTTGTGAAGAGAGAAAAGGTGATGAAAGCCTTATACAAGATGAAATGTGGCAAGGTGGCTGGAGTGAATGGTATTTCAGTTGAATCTATCAAGAAATGGGGTGACTGTGTTGTTGATTGGTTAGTTATTCAGTTGAATCTATCAAGTAATGGGGGTGACTGTGTCACTGATTGGTTAGCTATTCAGTTGAATTCATTAAGAAAGGGGGTGACTGTGTTGTAAATTGGTCAATTAAGATTTTCAATATACATATTGGCCATGGTGAGGTACCTGAGGATTGGCAAATTGCATGTAATGCTACTATTTAAAGGCAAGGGAGATTAAGGTGGTGTTCAAACTACAGGGGTAAAAGTTTGTTAAGTGTAACTAATAAAATACATGGGAAGATACTGACTGAGAGGGTGAAAGCATATACAGAACATCAGACTGGGGAGGAGCAATGTGGCTTCACAAGTAGCAGAGAATGTGTAGATCAGGTGTTTGCTTTAATGAAAGTGTGCACGAAATGCTCAGAGAAACAGAAGAATTTGTTTATGGGAATTATGAATATGAAGAAAGCATATGATAAGGATGATAAAAATGCCTTATGGAAGGTCTTAAGAATATGTAGTGTTGGAGGAAAGCTGCTAGAAGTGATGATAAGTTTTTATCAAAGGTGTAAGGCATGAGTATGAACAGGAAGAGTGAAAGGTTACCGGAGAAGGTTGGTCTGCAGCAGGGGTGTGTAATGTCACAATGGTTGTTTGATTTGCTTATGGATGGGGTGGTAAAGAAGGTAAATGTGACAGTCTTGGAGATAGGGGCAAGTATGTGGTCTACAGAAGAAGTGTGTCAGTTGCTGTTTGCTGATGATACAGCACAAGTGGCAGATTCGAGTAAAAAACTGCAGAAGTTGGTGACAGAGTTCAGAGAAGTGTGTGAAAGGAGAAAGCTGAGAGTAAATACGAATAAAAGCAATGTTACTAGGTTTACCTGGGTTGAGGGACTGATTAGCTGTGGTCTGAATACAGAAAAATTGGAGAAAGTTAAGTATTCTGCATACCGGGGAGAGGACATTAAAGAAAATGGAACCATGTAAGTGGAAATGAGTCATAGGGTGGGTGTGGAGTGAAGGTTCTGGAAGCACTGAAGAATGTTTGGAAAGAGAGATCATTATATGGGAGGGCAAAAATGGGTATGTTTGATGGCACAGTAGTCCCGACAATATCATATGGATGCAAGGCATGGGCTATGAATAAGGCTATACAGAAGTGGGCTGATATGTTGGAAATGAAAAGTATGAGGGCAATATTTGGTGTGAGATGTTTTGATCAAGTAAGTAATGAGAGGGTATGAGAGAGGTAAGGTAATAAAAGAGTGTGTTGAGAGAGCTGTATAGGGTGTGCTGAAATGGTTCTGACATATGGATAAGTAAGATAATAAAAGAGTGTGTTGAGAGAGCTGTATAGGGTGTGCTGAAATGGTTCTGACATATGGATAAAATGAGTGAGGAGAGGTTGAGAAAGAGGATATATATGTCAGAAATGGAGGATACAAGAAGAACTGAGAAACAAAATTGAAGATGGAATGATGGAGTGAAAAAGATTTTGAGCAACTGGGGTCTGAATGTCTCCAATGTGGTCTCCCTGTTCTCCATGTTCTCTCTACTTACATGCACTGAAAATCCTAGCTAACCAATCAACAACAGTCACTCCCCTTCGTAACAACTTCTACAGTAATATGATCCATGTCATGGTTCCCTATATTACCATGTCCATTCCCGAGTACCTGAAGCACTCCACTTCATTTAGGTTCTCTCCATCCAGACACACTCAAACCTACATGTCTTGCAATTCCTGCTACATCTCATCACATTACTCTATCTATATTAACAGTCACCTTTTTTACAGCATCCAAATTTCTCACCTGAATTTATCACCAGAGATATGACATCTAGATACAGCAAATGAATCCCCCTTACAAGCATGCATGCATGCACATACAAACACACAGACACAGACAGACAGACAGACATACACACACACACACACACACACACACACCACCAGCATAGTGCAGACCTGTCCCTCTTTCCAGGACCCTCACATTTACCTCTTTCATCATCACATCCATAAATGGATTAACAGCCATGGTGACATCAATCTTAATGCAAACCCATCTTTACAATGGACAACTCATTCTCCTCCCTTCCTACAAGCACATATGCCTTATTCTCCCAATAAATACTCCTCAGTGCATCTAGTAGCTTTCCTCACTCACCAAAAATCTGCTGCACCTTCGACAAATCATCTCTGTCAACACTTATCATTTACTTTTTCTAGATCTATAATGCCACATACAAATAACTATCTTTCTCCAAGCATTTCTCACATTTCTCACAAAGAGTTTACAAAACAAACACCTGATCATTACATAATCTCCAACTTCTGAAACTGCATCACTCCTCTATATGAGGCTCTGTGCCTTTTGCCATCCTCTTAATCACCAATTTCTCATATTGCATCAGGTATACTCAACAGATATATAACTCTATAATTTGAGTAATCAATTTTGTCCCTACTTCCTTTTTACAACAGCACTATACAGCATTCTGCCAGTTCTCAGGCATCTCACCCTAGGCCATACAATACACTGAAAATCCAGACTAACCAATAAGAAAGATATCAAATGAAATATACCTGTATGGAGTAGGCACAGACACTTTTAAGAGATGGCTGGATAAATTGACAGCTAAATTGTGTGCATGACTGCAAACAAAAACAGCACTGATAAACAAGCCTCATATGAAATCATCTATCTTTACTGTATAAAGAGGGAGTTTTACATTCATGGGGCCCCCTTCTACTGAACATTCTGTCATACTTCTTAATTCAATATTCTATTTGCAGTACCCTTGTTCTCAGTCACTTTCTTCCATTCGTCTTCCACTCTCATCCTATAAAATTACTTCTTTACATCTTTTTTTGTCTTTCTTGCTCAGTCTCATGCTATGTCCTCTAGTTGTTCTATCTCTATATCTTTCAAAGAACTGTTCAATGCCCACAACATCAAACTACTTTAAAAACTTAAGGTTATGATCTGGTCATTGCTCATTCTTCTCTCTCCATATGTAAACAAATCTAAAACCTCAAGCCTTTCCCTGTAACTCACCTCTCTTAATTCTTATACCACCTTTGTTGCCTTCTTCTGAACTTTCTCTATTAGCTTTCTGTGCTTTTTAAGGTGCAGTGACCAAACCTGAGCATTATGTTCTAGCTTTGTCTTTATGTAGGATATGAACAATTTGTTATATATTTCCTAATCTATGAACTTGAAAGCTGCTTTAATATTTGACGGCATATAGTCTGTCTTCTTCACTGTTCTCCTAGTGTGGTAATCCGGTGACAATTTTGGGATGAAGCTAACTTCTAAGTCCTCCCCACATGCAGAACCTGAAGCTCATTTCACATCTTTCACTTTCTCCCATCCTCATTACTTTACATCTGTGTTGAGTACTGTGTGCTAAAATTGTCTAGATGCAAAATCTCAAAAGTACTTTTGGGTACTTATCCAGTAATCTAAACCCTCAGAATGAGGTTCTTCCTCTATCTACTGACTTAATTGTTCTTTCAAGTTTCCTCAAAAAAGTTATCTTTTACTATCTTCACTAGCACTTGGCAACTACTAAAGTCATTCTATATCTCCTACATTTGAACTTTGTGACTTACACTGTAGTCCTTGCATACCTGCAGTGAGCTAACTTCTCAAACCAAGTACCATTCATCAAGCTTCCCAAACCATTCACAGAATCTTGTACTTACAAGTTTTTTCTAACATATCTCATGCTATTCCATTTATGTGTTCCACAAGCACACAACTCTGTTTTGCATATACTTAACACATCCTACTTAATCTTCCTGACAATGTCTACATCTCCATCTTCTTATATTTATTACATAATTTTCCTATATTCCTTTCTAGCACATCAAACTATTAATCCTGCAGTAAGCACTGGCAAGTATGCTGCTTACATCAATAGCCACATGCACCAGCTGAGAGAATTCTCTTTTGAGACAGAGTTCTAAATCAAACCTCATAAATTCATAAAATGGCAGGTATGCCTAATTCTCTGTAAAGAATTAAACAGGAAAAAAAATGAAAATCAAAACAATCTTACCGAGCATGAGGCCACAATTAGTGCCATATCAAATACCATTGGTATGCTACGCACATAAATATGATCTTATTACCTATGAGGTGAGGCCGGAATTTAAGGAAGGCTATGAGAAGGTGCAGAGCTTGCGAGGCAATGAGTGAATCAACATGTGAAATAGTTGTCTGCTGAACACAAACACCTCCCTGCAGCACTCCTTCACTGTCACTGCCTGAACTGTGGGCACTACCTGTGAAGTTTAAAAGTCAAGGTTATTATAAATACTAACTAACACAGTATCTTTATTTCTAATTCTAAACCCCTTTCATGGAGTCCAGCAGCTCCAAGATTACATTATAAGTAGTAGAAGGAAAATGAGATTGTAATGATAATCATCATTATAATACAACCTCCCTGAGGGTAAATTTCCAATCAAGGATTCTTATAACACCAAAGCAATATATACAATTTATCTTCAAGATTGTTCACTGTTCCCTAAATTAGTATGGCTGTGCCAGGAACAGATGAAGAAATGGCCCCATTCATTAAAATCTACTCTCTAGTTGTCATACACAGTGAATCGAAACCACATATCCCTACCCACACTTGGGCTTCTCACAATTTTCTGATAGCTTCACATGCCCTAGTTCAGTCCACTGACAGTACATTACCACCCTATATACTATATTGCTCTAATTCACACAATCCTGTGCATACCTTACATCCTTCTGCATCTTCAGGCACTTAGCACTAAAAACCCTTTCCAATCCACCCTTCCATCTCTAATTCAGTCTCCTCCTCCTCTCTGTCTCTTCCATTTCTGACACATAAACCCTCAATGTTAACCTCCATGTGTCCAAACCATTTCAGTACACCCCTTCAACTTTCTCAACCAAACTCTTCTTATTACCACGACTCTCTCTTACTCTATCATTTCTTATTTCGTCAAACTCCTCACACCACATATTGTCCTCAGGAATTTCATTTTCAACACATACACACTTGTCCACACTTCCTTGAAAACATCCGATGCCTCATATTCATACAACACCACTGGGGATATTATACCAACAAACATGCTCAACTTTCCCCTCAAAGACAGGGACCTCTCTTTCCACACACAATTCAGTGTGCCTGGGACCTTAGTCCCCTCACCCACTCTGTGTTTCACTTTAGCTTCTATAGTTCCATTTGCTGCCACATGAACTTTAAGATACCTAGAACACCCCACTTCTCCAGGTTCTCTCCACTCAAACTCATATTTAAACTAACCTTTCCCTTCACTGCTAAATCAAATAGCCACGCTTGGATTTATATTTACTCTCAACTTTCTCCAGATGGGTCAAGGTGACCAAAAGTGCTAAAAGGTTCTATTCTGGGACCATTACTCTTCCTGATCTAAGTAAATGACTTACCTGAAGGTACTGACTCCAACCTGCATACATTCGCAGATGAGGCAAAGGTCATGAGGGAAGTAAAAGGTAAGATGGATTACTTCAACTTACAAAGATACCTAGACAGACTCCAAAGATGGTTTTATACATGGTTGACAAAAAAAAAGTAATGTGGATTGGACAGAGTGAAAAGAAGGAATCAATATGATTATTATCTAGCAGGATATAAGCTTCAGGAATCTGTGCGTGAAAAGGACTCGGGAGAGGACATCGTCCCTAAGCAATCGCCAGAGTCCCATTCTACGTAAACAGCTAATGACACAAACTGTCTCCTGGCAGATGTCAGAATAAATTTCAAGTATATGGATTTGGAAATATTTATCAAGCTGTTCATATCCCATACTATGCCAAAATTAGAATATGCCATTCAAGTTTGGTCACTGCACCTAAAGAAGCACAAACAGCTAATGGTGAAGGTCCAGAGAATTGACACAAAGATGGCACAAGAATTATGATAGCTGAGATACAGGGGAGGGCTAGAGGCTTCAAATATGCCCATCTTGGAAGTGAGAAGAATGAGCAGTGACCCAATCAGACCCTATGATGACGGTGATAAGAACCTTTAACTTTTCAAACTGATCAATGACAGGACTATATAAGCGGTACTTTTAAGGTAGAAGAGTGGTGGATGAATGGAATAAGGTGACTGAGGATGTAGTATAAGCAAACTACATGCATAAATCTAGGAAGCTGTGTAATATTGGAGAATGCTCAAGAGATGAGGCCCCATGTGTGTAAAACTCCCTGTCTGTATTGTATTAGCAAGTAGTTACACACACACACACACACACATATATATACATTGGTACAGAGAAGATCTCAGTGGACTTCATGCTGACATTCAAGATTTTTAAGGATCTACACTTCAGAAGGCCTATTGTGTACAATAAAGGACTCAAATAAAGTGTGTCTTGGGGCTCTTGAAAGTTATATCATGGATATAAGTCGATTTTGCCACCTCTTAGGAGTTTGGGAAAATTTGGGAGCAGGAAAATCTCAGACTCAAATCAAATGCTTAGAGTGATGATACCTTAATGTATCAAAATTTTTAAAGTATTGTACACTTAAAAGTTATCCATACTGTAAATACTGTCGGTGATTGACATGGGATGAATGAACAAATGTGCTAAGGAATTGCTATAAAAAGTGCAATTTAGAACAAAGATAGATGGTATAACATTTACAACCATACAACAACACAAACAACTGACTGTTTACATACTTCCTGGATACATCATATCTGAATGTAAAAAAGATATGTTTGTGCTGTTTTCCATTTTGGAGAACAAGAACTTCAGAAATGGAATGAAGTATGGGGAAGCATCAGGACAGGACCAAAAAATTTTGACTTGGTCCTCATCAAGAAGGAAACACGAGGATGAAACCAAACAGGAAACACTGAGGTCAGTACTTTCGAGAGGCTACTTAAAATATCTAAGAAACATGATCAGATGTTTACATTATTAGAGGTGGAAGAGAAATAGCTTAGGGATCACGTTAAAGACCTTAAAAGATGTCATGAGATGAAAGAGGAACTTAGTGAGCTAATAAATACAGTCTTTGGATATTTTCATCATCATTATCAATGTACTTGATAGCCATTTCCCGTGTTAATGAGGTAGCATTTGGAAACAGTCGAAGTTAGACCCATCCAATCATATATACACATACATGTATATATACCAAGGGTCAGATTGGAGGCGATAAACCAGATCAGATTCGTCTATCCCGCTGAGAAAACCTGTCCAAGTCTGAGCTTACTATGGAAGTTGTGCTAAGATGAGATGCATATAGAGTGAGAGAAGAGGAAGCAGAATTGAAAGATGTGGAGAAATGCATTTCTTATTCATTTAGTAGAATAATGAAGGGTTGAGGTGAAAGTATGGAAGTGAAGGGGTAAAGAGATAGCACAGTCCTCTCAACCCTGACCTATGCAATCAAAACATAGACATGATTCACAGATGTCAAGATTCCAAGCTGTGCAAATAAGTTATTTGAGAGGATGATGCGGTATTACTTTGTGGGATTATCAGCAAATACTTCGCATCTACACAATGCCATCAGGACTATATATACCTTCAAACATGCCCATCTTTGCCCTCCTAGACAGAGAGGTCTCTTTCCACACATTCCTTAATGCTCCAAAGACCTTCACCCCCTTATGCACTCTACGACTCACTTGAGTACCCATGGTTTAATTCACTGTTATACACACTTTCGTGCACCTAAAACACTGCACGTCCTCCAAGTTCTCTACCATAAAACTCACACTCCAAATAACCTGTCTCTTCACTGCTAAACCTTATAACCTTGCTTTTATCCACATTTACTTTCAACTTTCTCCTTTCACTCACTTTTCCAATGTCAGAATCTAGCTTCTGCAATTACTCACTCAAATCTGCCAACAGCACCATGTCATCAACAAACAATGACTGAGTCACCTTCCAGGCACCCCCATCTCCAACAGATTGCATATCTGTTTTCTCTTCAACACAACTACATTCATCTCCCTTACTACCCAATCCAAATACATATCAAGCAGCTATGGTGATATCGCACATCCCTACTGCAGACACACATTCACCTAGAACCACTCATCCTCTTCTCAAACTACTTGAACACAACCTAACTCTCTTGATAAAAAACTTCACTGCTTCTAAAAACTTTCCCCCCAATCCATATATTCACAACATCTTCCACAAAGCATCTCTATTAATCCTATCATATGCCTTCTCAATGTCAATAAATGAATATCCTTTATCTCTAAGCATTTCGCAAACATAGTTTTCAAAGCAAACACCTGATCCACACATTCATTACCACCCCTAATACAATATCCTTCCTCTCCAATACAATGTTCTGAGCATACCACTACCCTCTCAATCACTGCACTTCCATACAATTTATCATGTACACTTACCAGACTTACACCTCTGTAATTCGAACACTCACCTTTGTAACCCTTGCCTAAATACCAAGCACTATACAAGCATTCTGCCAATCCAAAGGCATCTCAATATGATCAAAGCAAACAATAAACATCCTTACTAACCAATCAACAGCACAATCATCCCCTTTCTTTAGAAATTCAGCTGCAATAAAATCAACTCCAGCCACCTTGCCACATTTCATCTTGTGGAAGGCTTTCACCATACCACTTCTCATGATCCTTTAGGTATGCATACAGGTAGTCGTAAACTTACGACCTATGCAACTTACAACTGACCGCATTTATGACCACTTCCATACAACAGTTTTGGACCAGCTCCTGGCACTACCAGGAGGCTGGGAGGATAAGTGCTGGGGACACTCACATTATTCCCGCACCCCGCACAAAACTCCCAGCACAACACTATGCTATATAGTGTTTGACTTAAACCTGACGAACATAATAACAGTAAGATGATTCAAACTTGACGAACATAATAACAAAAAACAAAACTGTGTAGAATGTGTTGAAAGATGATAACAACTAAGACAGTGGTGATATAATGGTTATAACAATAATGAGAAAAGAAAATGTTAATAAAATATGATATAAAGATGATTATATAATATCGTTAAACTGTATAATATACCTAAGGTAATTATAACATAGGTCGACTTACGACCAGATCGACTTACGACCGGTCTGTCGGAACCAATCGCAGTTGTAAGTCGACGACTACCTGTACTTCTCTAGCCCAAAAATCTTAAATCTGCCACCCTATCATGAAACACACTCAACAATCCTTCAAAGTACTCACTCCATCTCTTCATCTAATTGCTGCATGTTACCACTTCCTAGTTTGCCCCATTCTCCAGGAAGTTTACAGATACTCTCTCATTCCTATCTCTATAATCTAAACACTTAACTTTTTCCCCTTTGACTTATACAATGGCACTATACAGGCACTCAACCTATACTCAGGCACCTCACACCAAGAATCCTAAAAAAACATTTTCTTATTCCCCCAGAAGTTTACAGATACTCGCTCACTCCAATCTCTATAATCTAAACACTTAACTTTTTCCCCTTTGACTTATACAATGGCACTATACAGGCACTCTACCCGTACTCAGGCACCTCACACCAAGAACCCTAAATAACTAATCAAAAACAGTCACTTACCTCTATTTTTTTGCTGATGGCTCCAGTCACAGACAAAAGTCCACATCAAGGCCTGGCCTCAATTGAAATATAGAGAGAATTATGAAACAGAAAAAGGAAAGACAAGGTAAAATACTTACAAATTTTTGAAGACATGAAAGACCTGTCTTTTGAAATGTGCCAGGTCAAAGTTTTTGGGAAAGAGGTGAGAAGGTAGACAGTTCCAAAGTTTCGACGGGTAGGGAAAGAAGCAGTTGTCAAAATGGCCCATCCTTGAGTTCCAATGGCCACATGACAATCATGTGACACAGCAGATTGCAGAGTATTGTGTGGTCTAGCTAGTGGTGGGGGCACACAAGCAGCCAGCTCTCGGGAGCAAAAACCAAAGAAGAAAGTGGACCAAAAATGTGGCATAGTGCAAGGGGGTCAAGTTTGGAATTTAGCCTGGGACAGTTTATAAGTCGGACCACTTTTGACTCAACACTGTCAAGCAAGGATATAGAGCTAGAACCACACCAAATGTGAGAGCAGCACTCCATACAAGGATGATTCAATCCCTTGTATGAATGGAGCGACTGTTCAGAAGAGAAGTTTCGACATCTAAATAGAACACCCAGTTAATTAGAGGCAGATGTAGCTATTCCTGTAATATG
Organism: Panulirus argus; assembly: GCA_038088735.1. NCBI lineage: Eukaryota > Metazoa > Arthropoda > Malacostraca > Decapoda > Palinuridae > Panulirus > Panulirus argus. The sequence continues at coordinate 4,366 of JAYMFT010038687.1, read as the reverse complement.
GGGTTTCCAAGAAAGAGTGGATATTACAGTAATACCAAGTATGTTCACTGAGTTAAGAGGTGGAATTACAGAACCATTAAAATAGATATGAGAGTTGTAAGGAGTTTTTGATAGAGAGATGGGTAGAAATTGGGTCTTGGTGGCATTAAACTTAACAAGATTTTGTGTGCACCACTGAGATATCCTTTGCAAGATATTCAACTGCAGTACCATCCAAGCCAACTACCTTGCCACACTTCATCTTATGCATGGCTTTCACCACCTCTTCCCTTTTCACCAAATCACTTGCAAGCCCTTTACATACCTCCCCAACCCAAGCATCCTACATCTGCCACCCTATCATTAAACAAATTCAACAATTCTTCAAAGTACTCATTCCGTTTCCTATTCACTTCTATTCAATTTATCTATATCTCTAACATCTGTTCCCAACTGGAACTCCCTCAAGGGGGGGTGGCCACAGCAACAGAGTCTCTGTAACTAGTGAACTCCAGCACTGCTTCTTAGCCTTTAGTGCCTCACCCTTAACAGACTACTGGCAGAGGGCAACTCCAGTGCAGTGTTTGCAGAGGCTCCTACCTAATGTTCTAACTGACTACTGTTACGGACCACAGTTAACGCTACACTAAAGTTAAGGGATTTAAAGTAAATACCAGGAATAAAAGTTATTCACGTTAACAGAAACAAACATAAAAATCAATAATTATCTACAGGGCATAAAAAGTTACATTATCACTAATCCAGATAAGTTTTCAAACCAAGAAAATCTCTTCCTTTACATAAGCACAATAATGATAATGATAATAATAAACCTATTCCTCTTTATCTACAGGCAATTAGATACAACAAATAAATGCAGGGCACTTCAATGGTTATTATGGGCATGAAAGAATTACACAACACCACTTAACTCTGATGTCAGCTGAAAGAATCGGACACACAACACTCCTCACAGTATTTATAGGAGGAGGTAACTATACAGGGTCAGTTCTGATTGGTTAATAACAACAAATATGGAAATGAGATACTGATGTCACCTGGGCAGGCCCACATCTCAACTGTGATTGGTCAGTGGTCGCCCTAAGCATTACATTAGCCTTGTTTTGCATTACACGCCACGCTTCGGCCATGACTCATCTTGCACCTGCTGTCCTTACATAACACGCCATTTCAAGCATGACTGCACTTGCATCTAAACTGGACATGTACTTGCTTAATAATATGAGACCTGTACAAAATAATATAATACGCTACATACTGAAATATACAATTCTGTAACACCTCGCCCCTTAAAGGAGAAAATTCCTTGAAGAGGAATTTTCTTACAAAAATAGTATACTGGAGGGTCAATCTTTTCTCCATCCCCCTGCAAGAGAACAACACCAGCTCCTACATTACATGCATCTACAGTTAATTCATATGGTTTGTGAAAATCACGATACTGCAAAATCGAACTATTATACAATATGTCTTTTAACTGATGGAAGGCTGTCTCACACATCTCATCCCAAACATACTTTACATTGTTCTTTAATAAATTTGTTAGGAAAGCAATAATTGTGGCAAAGTTAACTATAAAAATACCGTAATATCCAACTATACCCATGAAATATCTTAGTTCTTTTCTAAACCGAGGGGCACATCTCTGGGGTAAAGCTCGGACCTTTACTGCCAATGGGAAGGAGTAACTGTCCATCCTCATTACCTCACTGAGTCGGCAGTAGTCGATACAGACCCAAAAGGTCCCATCACGTTTGGGTACAAGGGTCACTAGCAAGCTACACTCTGACTGACACAGCTCAGTCAGATCGTGTTTCAGCATGTAAATCAGCTCTTCCTGAAAGATAGTTGCTCGGTGTGGACTCATCCGGTAAGGAACCTGTTCAACAGGCCAGGCATCTCCCAAGTCCACATCATGACTTGTCTGCGAGGTCTGTCCAGGGGGTGCTTAAGCAAACCTCTGAGTGTGTTGACAGCAAGGGAGCTAATTTCACACGTTTCTTGTCCATCAGGGCACCCATAGCTGGATCCTCCACCTAGTCACACACAACTCCTGCTGGAAGATTGGCGACACACGCTGTCACACTCTGTTTGGCAGGGGGAGAATCAGGTTTAAAATATTGTTTAAGCTCATCTCAAAGCTACTTAATCGAGCCTGTTTGTCATAACAGCTCTTCATTTGGTCCTGGGTCTCTTTTAATTTCTTCCGAGACAAATCATCAGCCTCAACCACTAGCTCTTGCTCGGACTCCAAACCAGCAAAGAAGGTATCACACTTATCAACTTTACCAGTTTCATCAGAGTTGGTTCTCAGTCTCTCCGTCTTCACAGATTTCAAACCAAAAAGAAAGGTATCACACAGATCAACCTCACCAGTTTCATCCTCAGAAGGTATTTTCAAGACTCTCTATCTCAATGGATTCCAAACCAGCAAGGAAGGTATCACACAGATCAACCTCACCAGTTTCATCCTCAGAAGGTATTTTCACTCTCTCTGTCTCAACCCTTGTCTCCTTGGATTCCAAACCAGCAAGGATGGTATCACACAGATCAACCTCACCAGTTTCATCCTCAAGCATAAGGTCTGTCTTACTAGTTGCCATAGATCTGTTTTCCGCACACTCTGGGAATAACTCTGGTACTTCTCCCTCAAGTTGCTTTGTCTCTGCAGACTCCATCGGACTAACAGACAGCTCCAGCACTGGACTCATTTTTCCTCCCACTAGGTCACTGCCTAACACGAAGTCCACTCCCAAGACAGGCAACTTATCCATAATCCCAACAAGAGCAGGTCCAGTGACCTGCCAATGAGAGGGAGGGCTCTAGCAGTAGTAGTACCGGTCCCTTCCATGACTTTCCCCTCTCTGTGAGACCTTACTCTTTTTCTATTCACTAATCCAACATTCGTCATCTCTCTAGTAACCTCTCCTCTGTTGAACACCACCTGTATAGTACCTCTCCTAATATCTTACTTCTGTCTGAGACACAGTTGCCTAATGATGTTCTCATGAGTCCCTTTTTCATATCTAACTATATTCTCCATTTGCGTTTCCGTTTCAAAGGTAGTGTTTCTACTTATTCCAACATAAACACACCTGTTGCAAGCCTCGAAGGACCATGAATCCCCAAACTTTGATGTTATGTGGCTCAAAGTCTGTCTCCTTACTACCACACTTGTCCTCCATTTTGCCTACTGCTCCCCTAATTCTACAAACTTTGTATCCTTCTTTGACTATCCAAACTCCTGCCATGAGATCGTGACATTCTCTCACCCGCAAGCTGAGATCCTCTACCTTGGGGATTTCAACATTCACCATAGGAATGGTTGAATTCCTCACATACGAAGAGTGGAGGGATCAAAGCCCTGATTCTCCATTCTCACTGATTTAGAGCACATTACCTCCCACCCTACCCATATACCTGACCACACTCCTAATATTCTGGATTTGTTTTCAACTCTAGTCCATATCGCTGTAAATACACAATCTCACCCCCAATTGGTTCATCTGATCATACTCTCATAAATGTATCTATTCTAACGGCATCTCCCCCAACAGCAGCCCTTTCTAAGAGTAAATACTGGCACCTGAACAAAGCTGACTGGAATAACTTATGTAACTTCTTTTCTCACTTTCCCTGGGTAAAGAACTGTATCATATGTGGTGATGCTTCTGTCTCTGCCAAACGCATTACAGCAGTTATTCTTGTGGGAATGGAAGCATTTATCCCTTTTCCCTCCAAGACTACTTCTTCATCCAATCCATGATTCAACCGTTCCTATTCTGAGGCCATTCAAGCAAAGGATCAGGCACATCGTGCATGGAAAACCTTTCCTACCTCTGGCTTTTATCATTGCCCGTAATTGCTGCAAGTGAGTTATCTGTGAGGCATAGCATTCCTTTATTCAGAGGAAGTGCCATAACCTCTCCTCGTCACCCACAGATAGGTCCTTCTGGTCTTTCGCTAAGGGCATCTTTAGCCACTTCTGTCGCTCTACCTTTCCCTTACTTTTCCATCCTGACAGTACCACAGCTGTCTCTCCAGTTGACAAGCAACTCTCTTTGGTTCCCATTTTTCCTCTAACTCCACCTTGGATGACTATAACATTCCCTCTCCCCCTGATGCTCCTCATACTAATCCAAGGAATCTTCCTATAATCTCTTTTCGGACTGTCCGAAAAGCTCTTTTTTCTTTAGACACAAGCAAGGCTTATGGTCCTGATGGCATCCATCCCCATTTTCTGAAAGAGTGTGCCTCTGAACTTACACCTGTGCTTGCTTGTCTTTTCCGTTTCTGTCTAAAAACCAAAACTTTTCCTTCTCCTTGGAAACATGCTTTGATACATCCCATCCCTAAGAAGGGTGAC
>JAYMFT010038686.1:0-30298 GCA_038088735.1 Panulirus argus | reverse complement strand
TTTCCGTGGTTTACCCCAGATGCTTCATATGCCCTGGTTCAGCCCATTGACAGCACGTCGACCCCGGTATACCACATTGTTCCATTTCACTCAATTCTGGGCACACTCTTTGTATCCTTTGAAAACTCTCATGGATGGATCTCACCATGAGATTATCGAGAGTACTTTTATTGTTTATCCAGAATCCTGGAAACCTGTTTTAGATAGAAGCATCTTTTGTTTGATTAAGAAACTGATCTTCACAGCTCAACCCACAAACCAGTCTCTCTGCTAGAGCCTTTGATATCCAGACATTGGCCTCTACCCTGGCCTTCCATAGGAACCTTTTTATTGAGAAAATCAGCAAGAGAGGTCTCTGGCATTGATACACATTTGCTAGATGTACCCTTAGCCTGGATATAGTTGATATCCCCCGGGTGGCTGGGGATTCTCCTCATTGGAAGGGGTGCCCTACATCGACTCCAGAATGCAAATAGGGTTGATTTTATCTTGATGTTGCACTGTGCTCTTTTAGATTCTTAAAGTTTTTCCTCCAAACACTCCTTCATTTAACTATGCTCTCAATTTTACAGGGTGTCCAACCTTGGGAGAAAAATTAAGGTTTTCATTAATGAATAACCTGTTTTCTGAGTTAGAGCAATGTGAGTGATATTTTTCATTTTTCCTTCCTTTCTCTCCTTTTGGAAAAGTTGTCTTTTCTCAGTGCTAGTTGTGGCCATACTGAGGCATACACCTATGATCTGTAATATGTGAGTAATGTATGAAGCTTGAGCCACCAGCTCAGGTAAGGTGTCATGGCTGATCAGTCAGTGACTGGCTTACCTAGTGTACACTTTGAACAAGCACGTGCCCAAACCACAGGTCAGATGGTTGTCAAAAGGAGGTATATTCAGGTGAATTCTTTCTGTATTGGTAGGAGGTTAGAGTATTCTAACCTCTTACACATACAGCACTCTCTCTGTCCTCCTGACATTGAAAAGGTTTTTCATCTTCAAAACGTACATTTCTTTGTCTTGATCACCCCATGACTCTTACCAGAGACATGTAAATGGTTCCAAGGCATATTTATGATTGTTGATGTGATATTTAGACCGTGGCAGTCACTGATTGGCTGAAGGGACACTGTGTATGAGCAATTAGCTATCACAAAAGGATGGATGATTATTGAAGAATCGTAAAGTCATGTGAATTCCCTCCATATTAGGAGAGGGTACAAGGGCTATAACCCACTGCACATGTAACATTCTGTCGTCACTCATAAGGCTCAGCCCTAGTGAGAAAATATTTTTTATTCTTCAAAACTTACACTTCTTTTTCTTGAATCTTACCAGAAATATGTAAATGGTTTGTGGTTTCACTAGAAATATGTAAATGGTTTGTAATTTTTTTTTTTTCTTTTCTTGTGAATCAGAAGTTATTCTTGTCACTAGTACACAGTTTTAATTTTACCTGTCTTATTTTCTTTGCAGCTGGAAGTGCCTGAAAAGGTTGTCCTGATCAACGTGCTTTTTCGCTTGAATATGATTCGTGGAAAGACCATCATCTTTGTCAACACTGTTGATAGAGGCTACAAGTAAGTAAGCATACTCTGAAATTTGAGGCAGATTTTAGTATTTGAAATATTTTAAAGTTGATGAAAATATTTTTTTCAATTCACAGGCTGAGGATGTTTTTAGGACAGTTTGGAATAAGCTCATGTGTGCTTAACTCGGAGATGCCTGTGGCTTCAAGATGCCACATTGTAGAACAGTTTAACAGTGGCAAGTATGACATCATTATTGCATCAGATGAACAAAGTCTGGAAGATCCTAAAAGCTGCAAAAATAAAGAAAAGAAAGGGTATGAAATATAGTTTTTAGTTTATGTAGACCAAGTATTTACTAAACACATTAAGATTGTAAAACATAAATAGAACCTTGAATATTTTACAGTTTAGACCCTCACCTTTACTGTAACTGTTCCTTACTAGGTAGTAACAGTAGACCTGAAGGATTTGGATATTCTTGATTCAGGTTATTATTTTTTCATTTACCTTTTTGAGGAAGAATTCACATACTTCCTCTTCAATAAGAGGTGTCTCTTGCCCTTGGGTGCTTACCAGAATCATGAAATCTATGAGGGCTTTTTATCTAGAACAGGAATGTGGACATATTTATACAGTAAAACCTCTTTTATCCAAAATGCTTGGGAAAATTGGCCATTTCAGATTTTTTTTTCATAAATAATTCATAAATTGCCTGTCACTTGCTCTGTGTGGGAATTATATTCTGCAAAAGCTTTGCACAAAGAGAAACCACAAATGACACTGGCAAATTCACCCATTACCTTCACATTATGTAGTTTCTGATGTCAAGTAAACTTATCAAGCCATTCGATACTTGTTCAAAATGGATCTGACTCACCTACATTGTTGTCTTTACATAAATGCTAATAAATTTCCAGAGCTTTAGACCTGAGCTGAAGATTACTAAGGCTGCTTTTCTTCTTCTGATGCTGTATCTATAATGAGAACATTTTCTCCAACATCTCCATAAGTGGATTTCTAACCCTTGTGGTTACCTTAGCAGGCAGTGGAGTAGAGTGGACCACAGCTCTTCAAATTTTCTTTGCATTCCTCTTTTTGTTGCGGAGTGTAGATTCATCCAGGTTGTTAAGCGTGCCCAGGTGCTGATGCTTTCTCATTAGCCATTAGTGCTTTGTAAGATTACCTTCCTTTCAAAGAGGTTTTCTTGTGTGTAACTACTGGTTCTGCAGTAAGACAAGATGTTGGACATTTGGATGCCATATTAACAAACACAAACTCTTTGGATTGCAGGAAAATCACATTAACAGGTTTACCCAAGTGGTAGAAGTAGCACAGATCCACACAAACAATGGTAACTGCGAGACTGACTTTCTGGCAACAACGTGGTGTGCTCCACCCATGACCCATGCCTACTCAAACCCGCACTTTCTACCACACTGATGCTCCCTTATCAGCATCAGTGTGTCAAGATTTCTAGCTTCACTTTTAAGGTCAGAGAGGGTGTCTTCCATTTAACTGCTGGTCTGGGGTAGGAGATGTTGCTAGACATTCAGATGCCATATTTACAAAACACAAACACAGCTGGTTGTAGAAAAATCACATTAGCAGATATACCCAAATTGTGTTACTGTCAGGAACGCAAACCGCTACGCCACGCGGGTATAATTGTATGATTCTAGATGATTTTCCTTAGTGTTGATATTTACATCTTACTTGATTTCTTTGGACAGGGAATGTGCTTCTCACCTATTATTTAGTTTGAAAGAACCTAGGTATCAAAATAGCCTGTGCATGTGCAAGTCTGTCATTTTGGTCAAATGGCTTCAACATAGTAAATCTAAGGGAGGATTTGTATCTCATACTGCAGAACATAGAGTTTAGGTCTTTAGATTTACCATTTAAGAATGTTTTCTTGTGCTATTAATGTGAACTTGGCATCTGTGTGACTTGGTGATTCAAGTCATGAGTAGTTAACCACTTGCATATTTTTGGGGGGAATTTGATGCATAACTTTTAAGTGTTTGAGCACTTTCCCTCTCTTTGGTTAGCAGGTTATTTAAAGAGAGAAGGCATTATTTATAAAACTAATTAATTTACTTTGTTTATTGCTAACTGTATAGGATCTAGGGAACACTTCTTCCTTTAGGTGAATTTAGGGCAACTTTTTGATGGCAGTCTCATCAGACTGCATTAGGGACATTGTTTCTATTACTTTTTTAAATTGTAACCCAAAGTTTCAGTTTTATTAATGAATTTTCATTAACAGGAAAAGGAAGAAAGATAAGGAGTCTGGTGTGGCTCGTGGAATTGACTTCCAATTTGTATCCAACATCATCAACTTCGACTTTCCTGGTGATGTTGATGGTTACATCCATCGTGTTGGACGAACTGCTCGAGGCAATAACCAGGGCACAGCTCTGTCTTTAGTTTCTGTTTATGAAAAGGAAACTTTTGAGCAAGTGGAGGCCAAGTTGAAGACTATGTTGCCAGAAACTGAAACAGTATTCAAGGATTTCAAGTTTGATATGAAACAGCTCGATGGTTTCAGGTAAAGTTATGCAAGATGGTTATTCATATGAATGTTAGTTTCAAGAGTGACTACATTTTTTCCCAGCATCATTTCAATGGTCTTTGGAAGAGGGATGTACTACATACTAGCTTGAATTAAGGTACTCAGGAAAGATATGCATTGTAGGAATAACCTTTAGACTAACCTTGCTTTATCATAATTGCTTAAGCTGTGTTTCATATGTGCACTGCTAATTCATATGTAGTCTTTAAAGCAGAATATTTAAAGATTTTCATTGCTGTAGATCATGCATCAATGCCCATGTCTACTGGAGTGATCCAATTTTAAAACTGATTAATGGTGTCCTTTGAAGATTTTGACATGGCAGTTTGATTGCATTGTTTTGAATGAAGAGTTTTCTATTCAAAATTTTTTGTGTTATAATATTTCACTGCGTTATATGACAACTGATTTTACTCCACACATTATTCCAATCCCAAAATATTAGATTTCTGATTTTTATTCAGAGCAAACCAACATATGTATGCAAGGGAGGCATATAAAGACAGGGATAAGGGTAGACTCTTTTGCCATGCCCACCCCCTTGGTAGGAGTTCTCGAAAGGAACAGGTGTCAAAGATATTGATATATAGAAATGAACATATCTCTGGGTTAGATATATTTTTTTTCTGTTATACATGTAGCCCCTAATTATGTAACTTTTTTACACTGTAACTTATGGCACATCACTTATGTTCACATGATACCACTTATATCTTATTTTGCAGTGTATGCCTTACTCTTATTGTTATAATAGGCATGTTTGAAGGTATGGATGTGAGGCATGGCTTATGGATGAGAATGTACAGAAGATGGTGATTGTGTTGGATATGAAATGTTTGAGGACAGTGTAGAGTGAGGAGGCTTTGTCGTTTATGAAATAACAGTGACAGAAGTGTCGTAATAAAAAGAGTTGAAGACGGTGTGCTGAAATGGTTTGAATGTATTGAGAAAATGAGTGAGAAGAGTTAACAAAAAGGATATAAGTGTCAGAAATGGAAGGGATGAGGAGAAGGGGGACACCAAATTGGAGTTGGAGTGAATAGGGTTTTGAGTGCTCGGGGCCAGAACACACTGTAGGGTGTAAGGCGTGCATGTGATTGGAGTGAATTGGAGCAATGTGGTATAATGGGGGTGATGTGCTGTCAGTGGACTGAACCAGGGCATATGAAGTGGCCAAGGAAACCATGGAAAGGTCTGTAGGGCCTGGTTGTGTTTGAGGACTGTCATTTTGGGGCATTACACTTGACAACTAGAGAACAGATATGTGCAAGTGAGGCCATTTTCTTTGTCTGGTCCTGGTTTTACCACACTAATGTGGGAAATGATGAAAAGGTATAAAAAATATATTGATAGTGTTGCCAGGCTCTGCCTGCTAGTGTTACACAGTGAACAAGGATTTGTCAAGGTTGTATCACTGTCAATGAATAGAAAGTAGTAGTCATGTCAAGGATCTTCTTGCTCCATAGGAGTTCATCGTTTCCCTTGCTCATGTGTGTAGTGCAGCCTTGTAGCTGGGGGAACCCTATATAAGTAGTATGAGGGTTAAATAACAATGTTATTGACTGGGTCAGGGTATATATCTAGAATGTTGCTACTCTGGCTTAGGTATCGAGCTCGTGATGCTTGGAAGCGATGTACTTCAATTGCCATCCTTGAAACAAGAAAAAAGGAACTGCGACAGGAGCTGCTTAATTCCAAAAAGCTGAAAAGCTTCTTTGATGACAACCCTACAGATCTTCAGGTTCTTAGGCATGACAAATCCAGACATGGACTTAAACCTATGGTAATATACATGGTTTTTCCTAGTTTCATTTAGATTAACTGAATCATAATTGGCATAAAATATACTTCACCTAACCAATTCTAATTCATAATGTAAAGGAATCAACAGTTTTATGTCTTTCCTTTTAATCGTAGGCATAAAGTTAGCTTGTCAAGGTGTTTTAGACAACATAATTATTTGAATTCCTGTGCATTACACATGACAGATAGAGAATGCAAGTGAGCAAATGAGGCCTTTCTTGGTCTCTTGCTGCACTACCTCGGTGTTGCAAGAAACAGCAAACAAGTATGAAAGATGAAAGAAGGGTCTTTTGAATGGCATAATGATTCACTCAACCTGTCATGACAGGTATCATATTCATTTTTGTTCTCCAGTTTACAGATTGTATAAGGATTTTTAGATTTTAAATGCAATGTGTATCATGCATCACATGAAGCATTAGTATCTCTCATGTAGCTTGGCACTGGATAGGAAATACTTCATCTGGTGGTTTACTTAACCCAGTAACTGGATCACTATGCCAACAAAATCAATGATATATAATTTTATCATTATTAAATAATTTTATTTACTTTAATCACGTGATTATAGGATATGCAAAACACTGCACAAGTTATTAGTTGCAACTGAGTCTTACATTTCAATCATTATATTGTACTTCTCCTGCAGAACCACCTGAAACATGTACCAGAGTACAACATTCCAGATAATTTACGGAAAATATCGAAGACAGTCAAGAGGAACAAGTTTAACAAGAAAATCCCCAAAGTTAATATAGAAAAGGGCCAAATGAAGCCAGTCACAAGGACACAAAAGAAATATATGGTAAAGTTAAAATATTTTCAGAAAAGATTGTGAATAAAATTTTGTCTATCTGGTATAGTGGATTAGGAGTGAAAAAGGATGTCTCATTTCAGTGTACGTAACTAAGCTATGAATATGTGTCAGATGGGTAGATGATAGAATGCAGGCTGTTGAAAAGCTTTTTTTTACTTTTTTTTTTTTAGATGTAAAAATTAGTGAGAGCATAAGAGATGAACAAGGAGGTTTGATGGAAGTATGAAAGGGTTGTTTAATATAGCTCCTTAACAAAATGGTGATTTGGCTTATGGAGAAAACTAGTCATTGGGAAAACAGGTACAAGAGTATTTGTGTGAAGTGAAAGTATTTATGGGATGAAACTGATAAAGTGGAATTAATGATGCTTCTGGTTGTTTACTTATTTGATGATTTCATAGTATTTAATGGTTTTGTCTGTTTTCCTTCTCTAAATATCATGCAGAATTGAAATTCACTAGCTGCTTATAATTGTCAAATCATGATGCCACACAATATTGATACGTTTCATAATTTTTTGGGGTTATGTATGTTTGTGTATTCAACTTAATGTGACCTCTCTGTTTTATTTCCTTTGCCTTTAATATATATTTTGTTTATTTCAGAAAAGAAGGGCAGATCCTTTGCAGAGTATGGAGTTTTCTGGATTCAAAAAGCAGAAAACTTGACTTTCAGCAGTTCATAGATGACATTTGTATATGTTCATCTTTCACTTGTATATGTTCATCTTTGGGCATTTCTTCTACAAGATTTATGTTAACAGAAAATTGTTCCAGAAACATTGTTTTTTGTACCTGGAAATTGTAGGGTCCTCCCTGTTAATATGAAGTATAACGAGTTTGGGTGTGCTGCTCTAAATTCAAGAAAAGGTGTGTATAGAGATAAGTATTTCATCAGAATTACTGAGAATGCTGATATTTATGTTCTGCAGGAGTGAAACCTGATTATTTTAGAAACTTAATATTTACGATAATGGAATTTAATTTCTTCTGTAATAAAACTGAATGTGGCAGAGAAATATCTCTGCTCACTCAGTATTTTTTTGTTTGATTTAGACCTTTAATCAGTGATATCAATGTACTGTTATTTTTTTGTATCAATACAGTACAGCTTTCTTGCAATGTATTACTTCATAGAAAGTTTCCTCTTTTTTTCCATATGTTTATATAAAAGAAAATATAGTTACAATTCGCTAAAAAATGAAATCCAAATGTATGTAATGTATATTTCATACACATATGAAATGTATGTCTGCCATTTCCCACACTACAAGGTAGCCCCAGTAACAGACGAACAACCTAATATGATCATATCCTATCTAGCTGTCATTTATGATGCACTGAAACCACAGCCCACTATCCATAGCTAAGCTCCACATATTTGCTATGTAGAGAGGAAAAATTGCAATGCTTCACAATATTTTATATATTGAAGCACAACTTTTCTATCAATGATGAGTCTAATTATGGGACACTAATTTCATTTCACTGATATCTAATTTTAGATATTTCAAATTCAGCTGGGTAATGTGCAGTGTTTTAGCCATTTTATTGCTCATTTTTTATTTTTAACCCATAAAAGGATCATTACTAATTTCTAGCAAAGAGTTTTACTGATGACTGTAGAAAAGGAAAACTAATGTTGTTACATTCCTACTGAATTGTAGTTATCGGAAACTACATTTTTCTTTTCTTAAGATTTAATTTTCTTGGAGGGGGATTAAACTCTCCAAAAGATATAGAGTAGACGGAAGGAAAGAAAAATTTTAATATTTTCCTGTTAAGAAGACAACCAAGCATCTAATCTGAATTCGGATTAAGTGGAACCATTTTGTATGAGGCTGGTGAATGGCAATTTTTGTATATCTCCAAACTGGAACACCCTCAAGGGGGTGGCCATAGCAATAGAGTCTCCATAACTAGTGAATTCAAATGCTGCTTTTTAGCCTTCACTGCCTCACCTTTAATAGGCCACTGGCAGAGGGCAACTCTAGCACAGTGTTTGCAGAGGCTCCAACCTAATGTTCCTACTGACTACTACTACCCCAATGCTCCTGCCTAATGTTCCTACCTACCGTTTTTACATAATGCTCCCGCCTAAATGTTCTTACCTACTACTTCAATATACTGCTCCTACCATTTTGCCAAAAGGAAGGGTAGCTCATAATGTTCACCGTAGAAAAATCTAGAGTTACGAAGAACGAGCTGTAAGAGTTAAGTGTTGTCAAGAGTTATGAATGAAACGGAGAGATTGTATGTTTATGGACAGAATGCCAGTACTCCATGTGTAAGTGAGGCAGTAAAAAAAAAGATAGCTACCTGGGTCAGAGGAGTGCAACTTGACAATCAGTGAAGCGGTGGCTCACTATGCAGCTGTCACTTACCCTCCCAATACCCAGGTGGGAAGTACTGGTAATATACCTCCATACTCATTGGCTATTTACCAACTACTACCATCAATTTTCACCTTTTGAATGAACATGGTGTTTAAAGTGAAAAAGTGAGATGGGCTTGTATTAGTTAAGTAGCTCATGTTTCACTTTAACTGAGCATGGGATGATAAGGTATAAAAGTAATTTAAGAGACTTAGTGTACTGATCTTGCAAGCCACTGGCAGAGGGCAACTCTAGTGCAGAGTTTTCAGAGGCTCCTACCTAATGCTCCCTCTTATCTGCTATTACCTTGTGTCTACCTACTGTTCCAACCTACCACTACTTAATGCTCCCAGCTAATGTTTGTACCTACTACCTCTACCTAATGCTCCCAGCTAATGTTCCTACCCACAACTTCTACCAAATGTGCCTGTCTAACATTCCTACCTCCTGTTTATTATTATTATTTATAGTACTTGATCGCCATTTCCTGCATCAGTGAGGTAATGCCTGGAAACAGATGAAGAAAGACCTATCCACTCATAAACACACATACATAAACATACATAACATATCAACATGTACATATATTCATACTTATACATACACATATTGATACTTATATATAAATACACATGTACACTCTCACCAAAAACTTTTCGAACTGTAAGCATCATGCATTCTGAGATATATGAACAAGAATCTGGAAACACCTCTTCCTATATGGAGCAGGTGGTAGCTCTGTGTACCCATGCTCTGGGTGAGGTGCCAGTGGCTCATTATATGGGCACTGATAAGTCTTGTCGCTAGATATCAATAATGCATAGCCCAAATATTGTGGCATCAGAGTAATATATCGGTCATATAACTGAAGCATAATTAATAGGTTATCTGTTATGGAGATCATAATTCCTCATCTTTTCGTCTGCTGGAAGAAATCGTCTGGCACTAGCTGGAGAAAAGTAATATAACAGAATGAGATTAGGGTCGTCAGCACATTAGGGAAATGGCTACATTTATGAGATTGTGGTGTGTGTGTAAAATTATTTTGTAACCCATTCTGCGTCTGGACATATATCAGTCAATTCAAATACTGTGACTAACGTCAGTCCATTGCATTCAAATGAGGGAATGATAAACTGCAGGTGTTAGTTTAAACCTATACATTATATATTCAGTAAGAGGTTAATATTATCTACCACAAATTAATACATATCCCACATGGTGACTAACACTATCATGCTTCACTGTGACCATCTCATCTGCTCCGATGCTAAGTTCAACATAAGCTCGAAACATATCATATACAGCATATGCTTCATTGAAGCCTCAATCTACCCCTTCACTATATCAGCGTTTAGCAACTAACCTCTCTGTCATTGCTCATTTACATGCAACACTATTCGTTCGCAGTGTACTATGAATTACACGTGTCAATAATGATACTATACCCCAGTAATACACATTTAGGTTTCAGGGCTATGTTTCAACAATGCATTCAAGCATAAGTGATAAATATAACAAAATGCATCATATACCAGTGTCATGGCTCGAAAGTGCATCATCACAATCAGGCATACCTACCATTCTGAGGTAGCTAGCCACGATCAACTCATTTTCACATCTATCATGGCCAGAGGTTCAAGAAGTTTTTGGTGAGAGTGTGCATATTCATACTTATTTGCCTTCAGCCATTTTGCAGCACCATCCCACCCCACAGGAAACAGCATTGCTACCCCCTGCATCAGTGTGGTAGCACCAGGAAACACAAAAAAGGTCACATCCACTCACACTCATTCTCTAGCTGTCATGTGTAATGCACCTAAATCACAGCTCCCTATCCACATCCAGGTCCCACAGGCCTTTCCATGGTTTATCCCGGATGTTTCACATGCCCTGGTTCAGTCCATTGACAGCATACCACGTCGTTCCAATTCACTCTATTCTGTGTACACCTTTCACCCTCCTGCATGTTTAGGCCCTGATTGCTCGAAATCATTTTCACTCCACCCTTCCATCTCCAATTTGGTTTCCCGCTTCTCCTTGTTCCTTCCACCTCTGACGCATATACCCTCTCTGTCAACCTTTCCTCATTCATCTCTCCATATGTCCTACCTCCTACTTCCATCTATTGCACCTATCACATTGCCAAAAGCAGGGCTAACGCACAGCACTCACTACATAAAAATCCAGAGTTAGGAAGAATGATTTATGTTGGTTAAGTGTTTGTCAAGTGTTATGTGTGACATGGTGATTGCATGTTTGTGGAAAGAATACCAGCAGTCCATGTGTAGGTGAGGCAGAAAGGAAAGGCAGCTACTAAATGAGGATTTTTCGTCAAAGGCTCAGACATCTGTTTGTGGTGCTATACTGATGAAGTGGGAAAGAGCAAGTGCATATCAAAAAATAGTTTGCAGATTCCATATGTATGAATGGACAAGATACTCCATAAGCACAATACAATCATTCTTCCAAAAAATATTGATACAGTAAAAAATTTGAGTTACAAAAGGTATCTAACTTCCATGTCCAACTGTTTCTTTACCCAACAAATCCAAAATAGAAATAAAAATCTTTCTTGGGATAATATGAAACAAGAATTTGCCATACCTACCAAGTACTCCATCTTTCTATCATCTCTAACAATATTTCAGCAATGCTTCACAAGTACAGTGTTTTACAATGCTGGTTGAAATATGGATCAGTAGTATACACACAAAGATGTGTCTTTTGCTGCTAAATCTATCATGTAAATCTGTGTATACAAAAATATATAACTTAAGTAGGTACTTGTCAGGGAATACTTTCAGAATGCATGTGGCATTTATGTGAGAAATAGAGAAAGAGAAGCATGCAGCATTTACAAATCTGGAGAAAATGGATCACTATGTTGGTAAAGATACCTACATAAGATATTACAAATATACGATGTGGAAAGAAACTTCTTGAAGCAATGAGGAGGTTTAACTGAGTGAGCAAGGTATGTATGCGAGTAGTAACAGAGGAGGGTAAGTGGTTCCTGGTGAAGGTGGATCTACAGCAGGGATGTTTAATGTCACCAGGGATATTTAACCTGTTTTAACAGTGTGCAGTACAAGCATTCTAGAGGGTAACAGTCAATAAAACTAGTAGTAGTATTTATTTCAACAGTAATGTTGGCTAGTTTGGGCCAACATTTATAAAAATACATGACAAATGTTAATAACATCTCGTATTCTTATTACTACTGTATACAGTGCATAAAGGCATCACAACAGTATGGAGTATTTTCAATGCATGTTATAAACTATTAAGTGCTATCCAAGTGCCCTCGTAATACCTTGACCTTCTTCAAACACTTTTTTTTAATTCACTCAAAATGAATCTGTTTACCAGTTGTTCAAGCTTTTTTTTCTTTTTTGTCCACCCTGAGAGCTATATTTCAAGGTGATATATATCCTGAGATTTTCCCTATGCATTATTGATATCATCATCATCTGCAGATTCTGCATCAATAATTCCTCTTTTAAAGAGTTCATGGAACCATTATCTAACTAAGGAACAAAAAATGCAGGTAAATAATTATTTAGTGGAATATCCTGGTCATCTTATTAGCCAATATTTGTGTATATTTTATCAGACTTCTGTTGTTAATTACTGAATTGGACTTATAATCTGAGGAATCATTTTAATATATTTATATTCTCATTTACTGAATCCTCTTAACTCTAGCAACAGCAGAAAAGTCTCGTCTGTAATATTTAAACACACCACCCTAGGATGCTCCAACCCCCTTACTCTTTTCTGAATTCTCTTCCCAATACATTACCATACTTTCCCCTCCCAGGATGTTGGTTGTCTTACCCTTACTCTGTTTCCCTCTACTGTGGTTATACATATTTTGTTTTCCAACCTATCATTACCTATTCTCTCAAATGACTGAATCACTTTAAGATACTTGACTTAACTCACTCTGTTCTCAGTTTTACACAAACCTTTTTGTAAATAATTTCTCTACAATACTACATGAAAAAATATATTATGTACTACCACTAGTCATCAGAGTTATTATAATGTTATAAAAGACATTATATATAATATGGTAAGTTTGTAGAGTGCCATAATAAATATTAATAAAAAAATTTTCCACAATTTCTCATTATATGTTATTCATCACTACAAATGACTTATCAAATAATGTAAATATGGATGTTTTATTAAGTTTTAAAGTACATGATGCTTACAGGGTAACTGGCACGCAAGCATGAGTTTCTTTAATTTTGGATGATGCAACAAGTATGGACTCACATGGTGTATGGTTAGCATTCCTGACTGTGACACATTCACGGGCTGCCCAGTTCCTGATAGCATAATATAATCTTCCACAAGGAAGCAGTGGGTTGGAACATTAGGCAGAAGTAGTCGGTAGAAACATTAGATGGGAGCTTCAGAAAACAGTGTGCTCAAGTTGCCCAATGCCAGTGGCCTATTAAGGGTGAGGCACTAAAATATAAGAAGTGGCATTGGAGTTCATCAGTTACGGAGGGTCTTTTACCATAGCCACCCCGTTGAGAAAACTCCCAAAGGGAATGGGTGTCAGAGATATGGATAGATAGATAAGCTCCTCACCAGCAACAAGGTATTTCTGTCTAATTCAAGCCTTGCTATACATTCTTGCTTTTATCTCACAGCCATCATACTTACACACCTAAATCTAAACAATGACAATGTGCCAACCATTTTCACTGATGCTTATCATTTTTGTGGAATGATTTTGTTACATCCAGCAAGTTTCCTGCCACACCACAGATTTTCAGTACCTACCACAATTTCCAGTATTGTACATTTTACCATATGCCTTCTCTAGGTTTATGAATGCTGCATACAACATTTATCTTGTTGCTACTTACTTTTCTATTATCCTCCTCAAGAAAATTTGATCTACACATCCTCTACATATTTCAAAACCAAATTGCTCTTCTCCTATACATCATTCTGTCACCTTCACTCTCTTAATAATGATTTTCCCAAACACATTTCTTGGTATGTTCAATAAGCTGATTCTTCTATAGCTTTACATTCATACCACCTTTTGATATCTATAAAGGTACTACCACTACTCTTGTTCAGCCAACTGGCACCCTCCCATATTCCAAAACACTCATTTGGTGCTTCCACTCTGTTAACATATCATTTGCATTCTTCATCATATCTGCTCTCATTGAAACACTTCTAGGACTTTTCTCATTTTTAACGCTACAGCTGCATTTATCCCACCTAAGGTTGATGTTTCAGTACTGGAATATTCCCTACACCTTTATCTTCATGAATGATATTACAGCACTGACTCATTCATCTCTCTTCATCTCAAAATCTTTTAAAGTACTGCTTCCATCAATTTCAAACATATGAAACAGTTAAAAGTCAACCTCCTAACTGCTTATTCTTTCATCAACCTATTCCTCTACTCTTAACAATAAGAAAGTATTAAATAAGTTTAATAAATCTATTATTTAGTGTTTTCTGTGGCATTTTTGTTTGTTATTTCATCTTTATCAGATAAAGTTGATACATCTTTACCAGAAAAAGTTGATACAACTTTATCAGGTTCCTCTACGGCACTGTTGACAATTAGAACAGAGAAATCTTCAACAGATACTTTGGAAATACTTGTGTCACATTCCTTTGGGACATCATTACCGCATTCTGTCTTCATGTTGATTTCATCAACTTTGTGTCTTGAGGTCTCTATGGCCTGGTTCTCAAAGTACTCTTGGATCTGCTCTAGACTCTTGCCCTTTGTTTCCGGAAGGTATATTAAAGAGATGAGGCAGCATATAAGACTGAATCCACCATGGACAAAGAAAACCATATAAGCACCAGCTTCCTCTACAAAGTACGGGTAGACCTGTTTGAAGTAATAATCATTTGATTAGTATTTAAGAATAATAGTTTGAGAGAGAGAGAGAGAGAGAGAGAGAGAGATACATCTGCTTCTAACAGACTTAAAGGGGAAGGGAGATCAATTTGAAGCCAAAGTCTATTACACTGCGACTTTTTCCAAGGAGAGTTATCCAATGAAATATTAACAAGTATAATGGAAACTTATCATATTCCTTCAATAATAACTGTTGTTTTATGTCACCCCCTGCAGCTGCAGGTATTCAGGCAGCAGTACAGACTAATCTAAATTAGAGGGACAGAGCTCCAGGGTCACATGAATCACCTCTTGCTTAGAAATGGGGCGTACATGAAGCACAAGCTACACCCCGATGCTCGTAAAACTCCGTAGCTTTCACCTTTTTGCGATGATGAAGTGTTCCTAGGCCCCTTGGCTCGTGTAACACTGGTATGACTTTTATCACAATGCCCCTTGGCTCGTGTAACACTGGTATGACTTTTATCACAATGTGATATGAAAAGCCACATCTTTGTAAAAAAAAAAAATACTACAATAATGTGAAAAGACAGGCACCATGTTTGGTTAGGAGTTGACCAGCCGTGCACTACTCTCAAGCCTGAAGGTAATAACCGAACTAGGTCTCGTTTCATCTTGAAATTTCGTCAAACTATCTTTAGAAGGGTGAGATTATATAGAATTGGCATTAATGTTGTGTTAGCATGGTGCAGTTACGGAAATGGGTGTTATTTTATAATAATGTCAAATTTTGTGCTTAAGAATTAAAAGAAAAAAATATTACCTGTATTACAGCAAAGTTGAGGATGCGGTTGTAAAACAAACTGACAGTACTGGCGGTAGACCTAATGGTGGTGTTGAAAAGTTCAGTAGACAGAAGCCAAGGAATAGTACGACATCCTAGGCAGTACCCAAACACAGCCACAAGTACAGCGGTCAGTGGCACTAAGCTTGGCCATGTCACTCCTTCCACATCATTCAGATAATAGTAAACTCCAAGCAATACTGTTGTTATACCCATCATACCTGTTGACATCACAATCATGGGCCGACGTCCAGCAAGGTCCACCATTAAGACAGACAATACTGTACCAACAATTTGAACCAGACCTGTGTACACCGTAGCCATATTGTAGTCTACTATGCCAGCTGATATGAATATTGTTCCTGTGTACATCATAAGGATATTGCCACCACAAACTTGTTGTAAAGTCATCATAAAAAGGGACAATAAGAATGGTTTACGCGTACGTGGTCTCCATAGTTCACGATATTCCATTTTTCTTCCCACTGACACTATCTTGGCCTCCATATCATTCATTTCTTCAGTCAAGTCATAGTTTGGTCCTCTTAGCCATCTAAGAGATGCTATAGCATCATTTTTTCTACTCTTCAACATTAGCCAGTATGGAGATTCTGGAACAAAGAACATGGCAACAAAAGTGAAGACGGGAGGAGCTGCACAGATATAGCAGCTGATACGCCAGGGAAATAGTGCACCTGCCATATATGACAGCACAACACCAAATGTAATGAACAATGATGATAGTGTTCCTAGTCGACCCCTCAAGCGAGCTTCTGTAACTTCACTGTTGTATACCTGAAAACAGAATTAAAGATCGGGTCATATAAAAAAGTTTATTAACACAAGAGTGCTGTAAATTTTCAGCTGATGAGAGTAATTATGTGACAATTCCATCAGGTTAGCTTAACCAGAACTCAAACATGAAAATCCCTCAGTCAGCCTTAGGTAGATTTCAGGAAATGAGATCAAGTGTGACAGACTGGGTAAATATTAAGACCAACTCTCATTAATGACACAAATTCATGTTGAAGACAGCACAGAAGTGTTAAAGTAAGCAATCTAGATCCTGATACTTGTGTTTCTTTCAGACTGATAATGCCGACATAAATGAAAATAAATTTTTGGCGTCACTTACAGACTTCCTAAGAAGATTATAACATGCTAAACAGGTAAAAGGAAATACAATCCATTGTAAAGAATGAAAGAGTTATCATTGTAGGTGATTTGAACAATACAAATGTAATCTGGATTACACAAACAGGATATGAAAAGGGACACCGACTAATTAACTTGACTCAAGACATTACTCACACCAAGCTTTCAACATAAAACACCACATCCTGCCTGGTACACACAATGTTTTGAGAACAGTTTGTATCCAGGGGTTGTTATTTTGATGAAAAAAATTTTTATCATCAGAATTCATCCATGTTTCTAAGGCTCTGATAATGTTTGGTCTCTGTGATAGCATATGCTATCAGCTCATTTAGTTTTGAAATAATGCTTCTTGCATTTTCTGTATATAAATTTAAGCCAATTTTCCTTTGTGATTTATGAGGGTCTTGGAGATCAACTGTCTGGGCCTAGCTTGTAAGATTATCATTACTGATATGTGTGAGTTTGAAAATTCTTGTGCGTGTCTGTGTGTATGTGTGTGTGTGTGTGTTGCAATGGGAATGGGAAGCCGGTCTGCCTGTGCCTGTTTGCATCCTCGATTTGACCCATCTTGCCCCGTTCCCTACCTGTTTTGTTCCGTGCTCTACCCTGCTCTACCTTTTCCAGCAGCCCTACTCTGCCTCACTCCCAACCTGCGCTTTCTGACCTATCCTGTCATCAGGTTCCCTTTCTGCATTGACCCATGCCTCTACTTGTGAAGTGACCCCTATTACTTGGAAGGTGGCCACTAACTGCCCTATACTGTCATGTTCCTTATCTTCCTTGTTCCCAAACTGCATATACTGAGGCTGCAGAAGTTCACATTATATTTGGGCAGCAATCCTGATATAAGTAACTTCCTTCTACATTGTTTGTTTCACTTGGACAAGAGAAGTTGTCTACTCAGGAGTGTTTGAGACAGTCATCAAACCTCCCTACATACGCCACGGGAAAACACTAACTTTTTTCCCCTAATAACCTTAGTACAGAACTTTTTGTGGTGATCTCTGGCTAAAGAATCCCCAACTGGAACGATGCTATAATCATCCAGTACTTCAAGTTTTAGTGCACTGTTCATATTTTTGTCTGAATTTGTTCTTTAAGCCAAGTCTTTTATTTGCTGGCTGGAGGGTTATACTATCCTCCAACCCAGTGTCCAGTCATCATCCTAGTTATCTACCCTACTTTTTATTAATGTTTCGTTATGACGGGTGTCCACTGATTTTGCAAAAACCAAGCCCACATTACTTTTCCACACATCATCTAAACTCCTTAATGATTCACTGTTCTTTATATGTTTTACCGTCAGTTGTTCGAACGCATAGGAAAACAAGCATTACAAGAACTTATCTTCATCCCTAATGATGATGTCCAGGGTGAACTCGTTTATATAACTGTGCAAACTTAAACATGGAACGCTTGTGCTTCTAGAATAGAAACAGGTCAGTTATTAAAGACTCTTGATACATATATATGATGCATGGACCAGATGAAGTCTCTCCGCATTTGTACAAGGAATATGGCCAAGCACTTGACAGGCCACTTGGTATGCTAAAGAAATAGTTGGAAAGGGGTACAGTACCAAAGGAGTAGAGGCGAGCAGATGGCGCGTCTACTTTTACAACAAATTAGAAAAAGAGCACTGAACAACAGAAAAATGCCTCTTTCGCATGTGATGTACAAAATGCTGTAAAAAAAAAAATAGTAAAAATAATGATTACTTTCAAAGGAGTAACTTTTTGGGCGGTCGAAACGTTGTGTGTGTGTGTGTGTGTGAGAGAGAGAGAGAGAGAGAGAGAGAGAGAGAGAGAGAGAGAGAGACCCTACGATGATATTTTGCCATAATGGCAGAGGTAGTGTGTAGCATTCTCTTCAGAGTACTTACGAGAACTTACGACACTAGGCTTGCCAAAAGGCAAGACTAGTGTGTAGCGCTCACTGAAGGATAAATGAGTTACAAATAGTCAACAGAGTTATCTGTTATTAAGATAAGGCAAGACTAGTGTGTAGCGCTCACTGAAGGATAAATGAGTTACAAATAGTCAACAGAGTTATCTGTTATTAAGTGTTATGAGAGAGACAATGTAGTATATCCAGTAGCAATAGCATGTTATCGTTTATTTTTTCATTCACTGTATCAGCATTATGGTTGCTCCAAGTAATATTTTCTGGCACCTTGTGTCTTTCTGCTCTATCTCCCAAGTGTTGCATACAATGGCTTGTGGAATCATTATGACTAAAACTTTCTGCAAACTTTTTAATACTCAAACCTTAAACATCAGCCCAAGATTCGTGTCGTTTAGCTTGGCTGTGACAAAAGTGCAACAAAAAAGAGAATAATCACAGCTTACTGTTGGTGCAGAAAATAAAAAGGCAGTTGCAAGGCCACACATTGCCCTTCCAGTAAGCACTACAGCGAAGTTGGGAGCCAGAGCTATGGTAAGCCAGCCGATGAGAGCAACTGGGCTTATGATGAGCATTGTTGTGCGTCGTCCCAACCAGTCAATCGTTCGCCCGCTTACGGTGCTTCCAACTACAGCTCCCAGCGCAATTATTCCAACTGATGGCAGTAAACCCAACCATTAATCAAACAGGCACTGCCTCATACAAAAGTATACGGCATATAGATAAAGAGAAATTTCTGGAGGCATGTGATTAACTGGTACTCATGTAAAACTAACAATTTTGTAAAGAAACTGTCACTACTGCTCAGTGACAGAGGTGATGTGAGGCAGACTACCTACATATGTGGTAGTTATGAGGCACTGCTATCTAGAGATATGGTAATCATGAGGGCTAGATAGGTGGAAGTTATGAGGCACTACTATTTAAGTATGATTATGAGTACACACCACTTAGACATATGGTAGTTATGAGGTACTACAGTTCAGGGGTATGACAGTTATAAGATTTTGCTGTTTGTACGTACAAACATTTGAAGATAATAGCATCAATTGGTAAGGTGGTCAGGTGAAATGAAAGGTATGTTTCTCATTAGGCAATGTAACTTAAAGGTATGTTATTCATTAGGGTGTATTACTTACACGTACGGTTCTTATAGGGATGGTACTCACAATTCATTATTACTAAAGGGTATGGTACTGAAGAGGAAGTTTACCCACTGATGGGGTATTCATAAGTCGGTGTTATAATAGAGGGTGCCTCTGACTACTGATGGAGGCAAGTATTGTATTTCAAATACGATGTTCTGTTTAGTGAAACTTTACTTACAAAGATGTTACGGTTGAAGACATGACGAACATTGCAGGATTCCAAGCTGCTCTAAGATCTTACTAAGATGAGAGATTAATTTTTTCCTTTTACCATGAGTATGTGAAAGAAACCAGTGTAAATGATTAATATTTCGATCATCATAACAAGTTATAAACGTTTGATTTACCTACTTTAAATCGAGTAACATTAGAGAGGCACTTACCCACCCAGGCTTGCTGCCAGGTCCCCATCTCCATGTCTGGGTCCTTGTCCATGGAGGGCAACGTTCCGGCTGTCCATCCATTCACAGCACCCGACGACATGGCCGCTTGTGACGAAGCCAAGCATGCCAGTGTCTGCAGCAGGAGTACAAGGAGATACTGCGATACGCTCGTACAAACATACAAGGAAGATTTACTTTTCTGAGCTACAGTGATACTCACAGAACAGCTCATTCACTGTTAAATGAATGGCACCGCAAAACATTACTGATGATTACGTTTTGTTTAAGGTGAGGCTAGAGCTTAAGTGTCTAGTGCACAGATATTAGTGATGCAAAATATAATTTTGTCATACTGGAAGCCAAACTAAGACATCAGCTGACCTATGTACTTAACCAGTTGTTGCTTGGAATTGAGACGTGACTTCATCCGATTTCCGTGTCCTGTATATGCATAGTCATATTAGCCACCTTCTTCCACACATAATTATTTAACACCGTCTTTCAACACGTTGGGGTTCCTTGTCATTACGAAAAACATCATTCGGGAGTACCTTAATGAACATTTTCCAAATCGCAGGAATGGGCGCGGCAGCAAACATGCCCTGAGCACCTCGATCTTCTTATCTAAAGCCTTTGGGTCTTTTGCTTCATGGGTTAAACTTCTACAGGATTTATGAAAATATAAAGACAGTTGCAAAAATCACTGGACATATGCTGCAAAATGTATTCTGCAATTCAACCAAAAGATATCAGATCTGCAGAGATACCGAGTGTTCATGTAGAATCAAATGCTTAAGATGTATGAATAATATGTACCTCTGTATCATTCCATAACATACCCTTCTTTGCTTCGATTCCCATAAAATATACACACCCTGTGCAATATATAGAGTTATTATTACTGTACTGAAAAGAACTATGATTTAAAAAATCTTAGGAGTCTGTGCCAGTCGCTACGCATCTATATTGCTCAAGTTTATGGTGTTATTGGACGCAGGAGATCTGGCGGTTCTTGGGATTAGATAAAGTTCTCCAGAGGGTCAAGTTAAAAGGACGTGATGGTTGGGAGGGGACCAATGAGGCCCCTAACGTCGCTGTCAGGTGCACACTGTTTGGATAAAAAGTTAGATCGTTAGCTTATTCCCGGCAACAAACCAACCCGTTCTTATGTTGAATACGGCTATATCTCTACTATCTCTTCGTTTAGTGCTAATGTTATTGAAGATATTGATAAAGATAAACGAATTGTTCTTAGCCAGACAATCGCTGATTCAATAAAATTATGATGAATGGCAACGGGACCCTCTGATTAGCAGAACAACTTAGTCAGTACCGAAAGTTACGAGAAATAATTACACTCATAAGTAAATGTCCAGTTACAGCCTACATACATTCCACAGTCTGTCCACTTCTGATGAGGGACATACGTCCAGTGACTGCTCTCATTACCCAAATTACAAGGTAATTAATCATAATATATATATATATATATATATATATATATATATATATATATATATATATATATATATATATATATATTGCAGTAAATCATATACTCACGCGAAGCACTGTATCAATAAACTCGCGGGAAAAGTAGACGAAGACCAGTTATATTTGCTACTCAGTTGCATGATTCTTAGATCAGAACCCTGCAGCAGTCCACCGTGTATGTCTGTAGTCATAATTATTTGTTAAGAGAACAGTTTTACACTAGTGTTGCCCCGTCTCTTATGCTTGTGCAATGTTTCTTTTTTCGCCAGTGTGTGTACACACGCTCAACTCGTCATTGCATTCGGTTATGGCTCATGAAGCAGTTCAGGTAAAACTTAGAACAACAGTTTGTAGGTTTTGACTGTGGATTGTTGGCTCTGGTTTCAATACATTATTATTCACGACAGCCAGAGGGTGGATGTGTAGAAATGAGGCCGTAATTTGATCCTGCTACCATCTTGGTAAGATGGAAGAGGCAGAAAATATGAAAATTATATTACTACAATACCCATTGTTATTTACTTACTGGTTAGTTTGACGCCGCTAGGATGAACATAATGATAAAAGGCTATGTCTGTTTAATAGCCGCTAGGATGAATATAATCACACAAGACTATCTCTGGTAAAATAAGTGATAATCTGATTAGGAAGAGGGTTCCTTCACTTGTTGCCATCACACATCGTCACGAACTCTAACACAGATATGACCAGAACTATTGTTCAATGCCACATGGAAAACAGAGGCACAAGACCGAGGCTTTCGTCCGTAAAAAACGTACAGATTAGATTCACTATTAATGTTTTCGGGGGTATCCGTGAGCTACATGAGAACTACACTCAGTTTCAAGAGTAATTCAAGATAGTGGGATCTATTATTGAGTGACGAAGTGATACAGCGATATATGTTTTATATCAGATGATCGTTAACTGCAGTAGATGTGTCATAAGATAAATCCCTACTTTACTGTCTTTGCGAATAACAACACATTAAAGGACGAGGACTTTACTTTTACGTACTGTAGTTGCAGGGTCTTGGGGGGGACTGGATATTCTAAATAAGATTTATTGACTACAAGATTTCCGTTGTATGACGATATCAACCGACTGGTTTTGGCTTGAGACAACAAATAAGGCGCCTTGCTTGTTGCATCATGTAGCACAGCCTATGCTCCCTTATTTGATGATAATGCAGAGTATTTACTTGTTTGCTGGTAGACTTACGTTGGCATATGGTATTACTGAGAGAAGCTTGAAGTATATTTCGAAAAGTCTTCATAACGTGAAGCAAAAAAGTAATAATGATAATCATGCAAATTCATATTTACAAGACATATTTTTTGTGTACATTGTAAATTTTCCCGTAAATTCACTGTAAAATACTTGTAATAATACTTATGTAATTTTCAGCAAGAAAAACTTTTTGCTTTACATTCTTTTCCTAAAGAAATCCCAGTTTCAAGTATTCATACTGGCCGTTAATTAATATTCATGCTAGTCGATTCTATACTGGTATATAAGTAAACTATTATTGGTCTATAAGTCAGTCGCTAAAGTGATCGATAATTAGCAATTCAAATACGTGTATGATTGAGCGAAAGTAAATAAGCTAACTCACGATGAATACGTAATTAAATCAGTTGGTCGATAATCAGATACTTCAAACGGTTTACAACTGCTTCAACTGGATGTAAGGATATATAATAATAATAATATATGAAATATAGATGATAGTAGTACTGATATGTCTAGCTATCTTTTTTCTTTTTTTTGACATTCACTTCCCTGAAAAGAATGGTAATGCTATAAGCTGAGATAATATCAAATGGGGAATACCTCCGTCCTGAATGCATCACACTATCTGAGAGTTTCTGATTATATTAACTATCACAAAAACCCTCGAAAGGTCCCAAATGTCTGTTGATGTTTGTATTCCTTTCCAAGTACCTTAACTTCTGATCAACTTACTGCTCTCATCACCGCCCCTTCCTCTTGCCCTCTCCCGTTACTCACTTGGAGTTGTCTACTGTGACCCACTAAAATGTGCATCGCATGAAAGGAGAGAGAGATGTGAGCTGTGTTTATACCCAGTGGACCAGAAACTGACTGTGGCCTCCTTCTACCCACTACCACACGCGCAAACTTCAAAACTCCACGCTTATCTCGAGACATGACCACAGGCAAAACCAAAACACTGATGTCGTCTCGCAGTGTTTGGAAGTCAGAACTGTTGAGATCCGAGGAATAGACGACACCAAAAAAAGTTCATATTGTTCAATCACTGACTATTGTATTCTTCTCGAATCGTAAGAGGGGGTTGTTACAAACGCAATTACTTCAAGCACCTTCTATCTTCGTAACCTTCGGAGATCCAATAAGATCTGGCCACCGTAACCTGGGGAAGAGAGAGAGAGAGAGAGAGGGGGGGGCACAGCGCCGTTGTACTCAACAGATTCCGCTGCACAGTGTACTGAGAAACGTGAGCAAACTGTTCTGGAGTCTGTAACAACAGTAATTCGAGAAACACACAATGACCGTCTTGCATAATAATGTGAAGGTAGCGCAGCCAGGTCCATGACTTAGGGAAGCCCTCGACACTGATATAGTCACGATGGGGGATGAAAATGCTCCACCCATTTCCCACACACACACACACACACACACTCACACACACACACACACAATCACAACTCTTTTCCCTTGGTTGATGTCACAGTGCTGTGTGTAAGAAACCTATATTGTAAAACTTAATGATAAATATATGAATCTGAATAGATATATGAAATGCTTATGTCTACGTACGTACTTATATAGCAACCGTAATAGCCTCCATTCTTTATTTAAAGCCATGTCTCCAACAATGCAGATAGTTCTTTGCCTTAGCTTGCGCCCCCAGGGACTGCTAACCAAAAACCTTT
This sequence comes from Panulirus argus, assembly GCA_038088735.1. Classification (NCBI taxonomy): domain Eukaryota; kingdom Metazoa; phylum Arthropoda; class Malacostraca; order Decapoda; family Palinuridae; genus Panulirus; species Panulirus argus. The sequence continues at coordinate 5,509 of JAYMFT010038686.1, read as the reverse complement.
CGCGGCCTCTCACGCCACACACAAACACACGTGACCCCTGTCAACTTTTCGAGTCATCTCAATTCACCGCAATTGAGACGCTGGAGAATCCTGCCAATTTGTTCACGGGATACCCACGTGGACACTGACCTTTCATTTTACGAAGAAATATGGCTTTGAAAACCTCTAAATATTAAGACTGGAAAATACTCCTCTGTACCAATTAGACAAACTTATTAGACAAACTTATCATCCTCGAGATCGACCCTTTCTCCTTTTTATCAATTTCCTCTGCCCTTTTTCCTATCTCATTCAAAGCCTAACCTCGATAAGGACTTCTGTTAATGACTGGAGCCTTTGATATATATATATATATATATATATATATATATATATATATATATATCACAACACAGTACATAGTATCTACATTTCTTTCCAAGTATATAGCATATGCTCCTTCATGAATTTAGCCTTGACGAACATAATCTTAATTATTCATATTGTCCCACAAACCTTAGTCTTTTTTTTTTCGTTGCTCGTACGTACCGTAAAAAATTTGTTCGTGAAGATCAGACAGGACTGACGATAAGGAGAAAGAACTTTGACCGTCATAGGCTGACGTAACAGGAATGCTACGCATCACCACTGACCCCCTGAGCGAGAAGATCAGACTTAAACACGACGATAAAACCAGTGAGTAAGGAAACACGACCCATAATCACGATGGCACGACTCGAGCACGACGACGTGACCCCTAAGTACGACAGAACGACCCTTGAGTAAGACGGTCTTGGTACTGATATGATCCTTACCCTCAAAGGCCGCATCATTATAATACTTAGAGGTCTGACGGGTTGCACTGTAGTGTTCAAAAGTGATACCATTGTGCTCAAGGATCGCACCGTCATGCCCAAGATAGTATCACTGTGCCTCTGAACTTGCACATGAGCTTGCTCGTCCGGTCCGTTTGCTTAAAAACAAGAACCTTTTCTACTTATTTCGAAACAAGCGTTTTTTAATTCTATACCTAAGGAGGGTGACCGTTCTAACCCCCCATAACTAACGTCCTGTTGCTAGACATCTACTTTTTCCTAAGTCTCTGAATCCCTCCTCAACACCTATATCCTTAGACATCTTGAATCTCGGGGTCTTTTCTCTGATCATCAGTATGGCTTCCGTAAGGCGAAAAATCACCTTTCCTATATTACTAATGTCTGGTCATCATCCCTGAAAGATTCTGGGGAATTCTATGTAGTTACCCTTGACATATCCAAAGTTTTTGACAGGGTGTGGCATTGGGGTCTAATATCTGTGCTTCCCTCCCTCACTATGCTAACTCATATCTAGCATCCTCTCTGGCCGATCTATCTCCCCTTTTCGCCATCTACTGCTTACTCAAAAATTGTTAAATACTTACCCTTGTTTCTTCTTTTTCCCTTTCATAATCCTCTCAATTTTTCAATTAATGGCCCGGCCTTAATGTGGTCTTTTGACCATGAATGAAGCCTCTAACATGAGAAAAGCGGGTTATGTAGTTTACTGATATATATCTCACGTATTTAGTGTTTGTAGGCCCCAAATATGGAGGGCGAACATGATATATGCCCCTGTGTATGATTGAAACAACATGAAATATGCTGGGTTGTAAAGGATGGCTGGCTGTATGGATGATGCTACATGAAACATACTACGGTGTTAGGATGACGCAGCATGAAACTTACTAGGGTGTATGGATGACGCAACATGAAATATGCAGGTATGTTTGAATGACGCAACGTGATACACATTTGGGTGTATGGATGACGCAACACAAAACATGCATGGGTCTTGTGGCTGACGGTTACGTAAGAGTATTTGGGAAGGAGCAGAAGAGTAGTCTGATAAAAGACGTCATGACGCCCTGAGGGAGTTGCCAACGGCCGCCTTCGACACCGCGAACGCCAAGCATCAGGTGCCAAAGGTTTTGTTCAAATGGTTACGTTACTAAGCACACAGTGATCCTGACAAGCGTTACACCTCGTTTGTTTCGTTGACGAATACCTAAATAACAAAAGGACAAGAAAAGAAAATCAACTAGATGTAAATTTACATAAAACTGTCAACATTCACACATCAAAAAATTTGACAAAGTATTGGAGCGAAGAATCCCCCGTAGATATATTTACAGATTTTACGGTGCGGGTAAAGCAAATCAATATTTTGAACGCGACTTTAAGGAACATCAGATAGAGGAACTGATATCTCTAGTTTTTTAGTAAATGTCCACTTCCGTCTTTAGAATTTCCTAGTTTCACCTTGCTCTCCAACAAATTTCGGGAAAATGGTAAAATACAATCCCCTCTCGAACGCGGTTTCCTGATGGATTTTAATTGTTATCTATATCGTTTATGGGCTGATTTAACGCTCACTCATAATATCTTCACTCATTCTCTTTAACTGATCAATACTGTGAGGACGTGAGGACTTGCCTGTGTAACCACTCTGCTCTTGACCTTAGGTGCCTCCGGGTGTTGAACAAGGTCAGTGGAGGAGACTGCAGTTTTATCATTGTCCGATGGTTTACACATATTGTCTCTGGTCACTAATTATCTTTGCTCTTAATGTCTTCAAGTAACGGTTCGCTGAATAGTCGTTCGGACGAAGTAATATGTCTGCTATAGATACAGCAAATAAATCACATTAACAACATCAGCTCACGAAGTATAAATACTTCTTTCCATATCAGTCAAGGGAACGTTCAGGTGGTCTTGCGTCAAGAGATGATGGGTCACTCAACAAGTGTATTACGTAAGGCTAGACCTAGACTCTGTGCAAACAACCGACCGCCGCTTCCCAGCACCAGACGCTCACTGGCTTACCCAGAGATCTTCTAGAGGTGCCACAAGGCAATGACAGTCTGGCAGCGTACCATCTCCCTCCCCCCCACTCACAGCCTCGGTGACGTAAGCTGCTGGGGTAGTGAGAGAGAGATCTTGAGCGTTGTGGGGAGATTCCGAGGACGATGATGCTTCCTCACGCAATGGAATAATACTGTTGCAAGGCGAGGGAGCCATGCTGGCGGCGCGTCATGGCTGCTTATTGGCAGGCAGGAGGAGATGGGGTCATCCTGAACTGATGCATTACCACCGTCGTCTCTCATGATTAGAATGTGATACCTGTCAAGTCAAAACAATGCCTACGGGAAGTCAGTTCAGTTTCAGTTTTTAATACTTTATTCCTTGATAGAGGAAACAGGATCCTAGTGCTGTCACTCTCGTAATTTCATGCCGTTTAGTTTACCAAGAAACAAGACAAATACTATTGATAATGGATCTCGCTATTGTTCGCCCCAGCCAATTCATTCCAGTTGCATAAGAAAATTGTCTGTATCAAGACAATTATATATAACTGTTTTTGTTTTTATCAATCTATTACGCTCAAGGAGTGACAGACCTAGTACATGAAAAGCTGTTTATATATACAAGTGACTCGTGACTCGCCATCTATTAATAACCGGCATGAAATATACCAGCACAGAAAACCCTACCCACTCGAGTTCCTCGCCTCTCATGATGCTGGCGACTGACGAAATCCTCAGCGCCTGTGATGAGTAATCAGGGAGCCTCACTGCAGACCTCATTGCCTAAACTGATGGATGTTTTTCACGGTTACTTATAATGTTATCCCTTCCAACGTCAGAGAATATTAACGTCTTTGTCTGTACTATGGAAGATGCTGATATATGCAGATGTTGATGCTGTTAGTTACTCGGCGTTACTTTCGTTTTCTTATCTGTAAAAGTCATGCATTTGTTCGTATATATCATGTAGACTACGAGGGAAGTGAACGTTCGGGTATACAAGGGTCTACCTGCCCAAAGTTCTGACGATCGACATGAAAATATTTCCAAGTTTTTCTGTCGTTTTCCACACGTGTCTTTGTCTGGGAGTCTTTTATAGTAGTACTCATAGCCAAAGCCACGAGAGGTTTCGTTTCAAGCAGGATGTTGAAAAGAGACAATGAAAACTGAGCATTATGATTCTGGATAAATATATAGAGATCTAGGTCGCTTCTCTATCAAATTCACCGTATTACGGCATAAACTCACGCTAATATAACAAATTCCAGTGGACTTTATTTATAAGAATAATTCTGACTTTATTCCGGCTGAATACTGCCAGACACTACAACTGGGGCCTGGAAGGCAGTGATCACGTGTCCTACTGTTTTAGAAAACATATACTGCACGATTTTTTTTTTACCTTCTGTTTGGTTATCAATAAAATGACTGTCCTCACTCAGGTCAGATCCAAACTGGTCTGTTTATGACTGTGACCTCTCCACCCACCTCCCAGTCAATCTACCCTGGCATTCCTCTTGGTGTTTGATGAAGCAGATTCCTTTGTTTCTTGACGTTTGTACTGGGTGGTCCACAAAACGTGCCGCAAGGCCACAGCTGCTGACCCAGCACACCCGAGAGCTGGCCGCCAACCCTGTCAGGTTATAAGCTGCACCAATTGCAGACGGACCACGCCTCTTGCCTGTTACATCGAGCGTCCTGTTGAGTAAACCCCCAAAATCAGACCCTCTTTTCGCAGCATGACTGAAAGAAACCCCTTAATTCTGGAAAAATAATGAAAACAGGGACAAGCCGTGACGTGTGTCAATATTTACACGACAAAGGTATATCGTCTGATGTCATGCGGGAAGCAAGAAAGTGGGAGGAAAATGCCGGCGTCCAGTGAACATGTACAAGCGCGTAAACTGTGAACGGATGAAATCCTCTAACATCTTGACTTTGCTGTGGCAATGCAAACACGATGGTATTGGAATTACGACTGTGCACAAGGGAAATACGACTGACAGTAACAAGGAGTCAGGAATAGGCTGAAGGACAAACCCGATGTTCTTCATTAAAAGAACAACAAAAAAGTTCTTTCATCGGATTGATTTCACGACAGCAGGGATCCCTCTCAACGACTTGTCATCATTAACCACCTTCTCTACCAACTACTTGACGCGTACGGTACTGGGCAGCGTGGGCCGTGGTCGTGCTCCAGACCGACTCCAAGCCAAGGATTCCATCATCAGACATTGGCAACGCTTATCCCAACACTGGGATGAGTCGGCGATGTCTACTCCTGTCCTTCTCACGTACTGATTCCTGCTGGATAACTGATAATAATTGTTTTTCGTTCACTCTGTCCCATCCTCATTACTTTACATTTACTCTTCTGATGACTCTACATGTACAGTTAAGAATGAAATGGGAATGAATAGAGATTGCAAATTACTACGAACACGTTGTCCACACGCAGCAATGGTCAGACAAACGATCAAGTAAGAGCTCATCCCAAAGAACGCAGTCATGAATCAGAGAAAACGGTTCAACAGACGATGTGGTAAGAGCAGTAGACCGTCCTTTGTCTAGGGCCACTTTTTTTTTTTCTTAGCTGAGACGACGCGGGCAACTGAGGCCCAAATCAAGACCATCCCATTAATGCTCTCTCTCTCTCTCTCTCTCTCTCTCTATATATATATATATATA
>JAYMFT010038675.1:0-15700 GCA_038088735.1 Panulirus argus | reverse complement strand
TCTCTCTCTCTCTCTCTCTCTCTCTCTCTCTCTATCTATCTATCTATCTATCTATCTATCTATCTATCTATCTGTTTATCTATCTATCTATCTATCTCTCAAATCAATGAAAGGAGTGAGAGTGGACACTGCTTTTCTTCGATTTTGCAAAAAAAAAAAAGGTTCTAACAGGTTCTAACTAACTAACTAACTGGTAGCAGGTCTGGTGGCGCTGGTCCTACTGGGGTACATACCACAAGGAACGTTGTTCAACTCAAGTCTGTTGATAATAATGGTATCAGAACTCGACACGGACGTTAAAGATGGTATATAATAAAGCTACTTTGCTTGATGACGTTAGAGTGAACAAAGTCGATAACGTCAGAAGACCAAAACGAGTTATGAGAACATTTTTTATAATCTGTATATGGACAGAAGTGAGCCTAGAGGAGCTTAACGAATCTAGAGAAGACAAGTTATAGAAAAATCGACGGTTTGTGAGACACCGTCCCAAAGGCCTGGCAGGGGAAGAGACGGAACGTAAAACGAACGGCCGTCCAAGATCTAGAAATGATCCTAAATGAGAAACTAGAACTCAAAGAACATACTGATAACACATGAGTGTCGAACTAAGCAATGAGTGGTATGATAATATGAATCATCACTAAAACAGACAGAAAGCTAATGATGAAAGCGTTCATCGTATAAGAAGCGACATCAAAGAACTCAAGAACATTTCAGGAGGCAAGTGGACGGAATGGAACGCATGAACCATCATGGGAGGCTGAAAGAACAATTTCATGACCGAGAAAGACGAAGAGAAAGATGCATGGCAGTCTACGCTGGGCAGCAAGTTGCGGGTAGAAAGAGCAATGTCCTCGGCGTAAAGCCGCTTCAGTAAAGAAAAGACGGTAGTCAGGTCTGCGGTAATATTTTGGAATACACCAATAAAGATACCGAACAAGGATATACAAGAGGTCAGCGAGAAAGATGGGATGAATCAATCACTTTACTACAAAGAGAACCAAGAGACAGACAACGGAGAATTATTTGCCCATTCAAGCTTTTTTTACTCTTTAGACTATCTGTTTACTTCTCTCTACATGTTGCTTTCTCTGTTTATGTCTCTGCGTCTGTCTGTTGACCATCTTCTTTCCCCTTTCTTCTTCCTGTCTCTCGCGCCTCCCCCCGCCTCTGTCCCGGACACGTCCCTCTCCCGTTGCTTCTGTTGGAGGTAATCTTTCCTCAGAGTGCTACGCCCCGCGACCTCTCTAACCTCTCAGGCGCATCAGAGTTTCTCCAAGGACCGTGACTCCTCCGCTCCTGCTGTTGGCTCGCACACCACCTCCACCTAATTCACCCACCTGTCTCTGTTCCGCGCTATTCTCAGACCTATCTTTCCTCTCCCCATCGCATCGTACGTTTGTTTCTGTTCCACCTAGCTTCTGTTTCTCTCTCTTCGGCTCCCTGCTTCCAGCAATACCTCGCAAATGACTAACTGTTTCCAGCATTGCGTTGACTCGACCCTTCAGCCTCCTCGGCCCCTCGCTTCTCACCAGCACGCAGGAAAAATCTGGCGGCGGATAAGCAAGCGCTGGAGAGGCGCAGCCAAGCGTCCCCCCCCCCCCCCCACACACACACATGGCGCCGGTGACGCCCTATAGCCACCACCACTATCGCTGGGGCTCCCACAATTCCTCTGGAAATCCGCAAGGAATGACAGTTGATGACACGCCTCGCTCACCGTCTCCCAGAGAAGTTTCCCCTGCCGACTACCGTGGCGACGCAGAGCGTTACACAGCAATCTGGAATTCTGTTCACACAATCTTGCCGTTCTCTTGAATATCTCGGAGCAATTCCTCTCCTCCGGGAGGGAGTTTCGTCTGGAGGAACCGGGCTGGTGCAGGTGTTTACGGTAATTGTGGAGCGAGACGCCAATATGACGGTAGTGAGGCGAGCTTTGTGGCCAGTTGCGTTGGATGCTGCCAGACGCCCCGCAGATCCGAGTTGCAATTACGGCAGGGGAGGTGGGAGTCGGGGGGCGCAGCAGCTGGTGTGACTCTGCCATTAGCCCCTGCGGTGAGAACGAGGCTCATAGAACTCCTTTTTACAGACAAGTTACGATGGGTAATGCTAGCCTGTGTTGTGATGGAGTTGGGGTTGGGTTACGCCTCTCCCCACCGCGTGATGTATGGCGGCCAGTCCCTGACGTCCCTGCCAAGTAGTCCAGCCTGGGGTCCCGTTGGGACGTCCTCCGTCCCTCCAGCCCCTGACGTCCCTGCCAAGTGGCCCAGCCAGCCAGGGGTCCTGTCGTCAGTGCTCACTACCGCAGCTGCAGGATGGAACCCCACTAGGGGGCTGTTGGTTCGGCAAGACTAGATCTTCTCATTCGTATTTAATTCTGTCTTCTGTATTTTCGTTCGATACAGCAAACATTTACTGTTATAAAGTTCCCGGTTATAATTGGGAGCAGCAGTTGCGTTGGTTTTGCCAATACCCTCATGACCGGTGTGAGAGGAGAATTAATACTGAGAGACGGAGCAAATGAGCAACTTCGATTTATGTTCATAATACATAGATCAGGATACAAGTCTTCCCAGGGGGAGAAGTGGGCACCCCTGTCCCCAGGCAACCTGATGGGCTGGGGTCTGGGACCTTAGTAATAGGCAAACGTATTCCTCAGGGACAGGGCATCACGGCTGCATGCACCCGGCTCACCCCGGGGACGGGGCATCACAGCTGTATGCACCCGGCTCACCCCAGGGACGGGGCATCACTCTGTAGGCACCCGGCTCACCCCAGGGAGGGTGCATCACGGCTGTATGCACCCGGCTCACCCTAGGGACGGGGCATCATGGCTGTATGCATCCGGCTCACCCCAGAGACGGGGCATCACGGTTGCATGCACCCGACTCATCCCAGGGACGGGGCGTCACTCTGTATGCACCCGGCTCACCCCAGGGACGGGGTATCACGGCTGTATGCACCCGGTTCACCCCGGGGACGGGATATCACGGCTGCATGCACCCGGCTCACCCCGGGGAGGGTGCATCACGGTTGCATGCACCCGGCTCAACCCGGGGAGGCGAGAAGCAAGGTAATGATAACTGATGGACTAGCAGATAGATAGAGACATTTCTGGCTGGAGTTATCATCAGTGTACATCACAGTTTCCTTTTACGATTCATAAAACGTACGTTGGCTGTGGTTTGGCCCTGACCCACGTCTGGGGTACGACAGCGCTTGACTGGGAATACCCAGCCTGAAATGACTGTGTACCGTCATCACGTGATAGACAGTCATCACGTGGTGGACGGTCATCACGTGATACGAGGGAATACGAGGGAATTCAAACAGCAGCAGGCCACTGGGTCCTTACGTGGCTGCTTCTGATGGTGGAAGATAGCAGAAACTCAGATTAGTGTGGTAAGAGTTAGAAGGTGTACGGGTGATTCAAAAGAGAATTTCCTGCAAATTGACACTATGGCTATGGTCGAGCAAATAATGGAAGGCGTGGACTTGAAGCGGAGTGTTTATCAAACCTATTCTTAAACGTATCTATAGTCTGCTTTCAACCACTCTAACTGACAAACCGTTCCACTTGTTAACAATCCTGTTGAGAAAAAGTACTTCGCCTCATTCGAGGTACAACATTTGCTCACGAGTTTATTATATTCATTGCTATGGGTAAGATCAGACAACTCAATTCATAAGTAACTTGACTGATCGAGATTATCAAAGCCTTTGATCATTTTGAATATTCACCTCATAACCTTCTCTTTTCTGAGCTAAATAGATACGAGTCGCTTAATCTGATCTCGTAAGATTTGTTTCTCAGTCCGAGAATTAGCTTGGTAGCTCGACACTGTGTTCTCTCCATTCTGTCTGTCTTTCTTCAAGGATTGGTGACCAAACTGGACAAGGTATTCAAGATTTTGACGAAACAATGAATTGCAAAGAGTAAGGATGATTCTCCTGAACTTGTATTCCACGGCCCTGACTATGAATCCAAGAATTTTGTTCGGCTTTTAAAGTGCTTCTGTATGTTGCTTACTTGGTATTAGGTCAGCAGAGATTACTACGCGCAAGTCTTTTTCGTCATTTACCTTTTGCCGTCCAACAGAACTCATACTATAGCTTGCCTTTTCATTTATACAACCGATGCGTAAAACTTTGCACTTATCGATACTAAAATTCATTTACAACTTATTAGCCCAGTTTATCAATTCGTCTGTGTCAGTTTGAAGCTGTAGATGTTCAGGTTTACTAGCAGATTTATTCTCAAGCTTTTTATCATCAGTGAATGTTGACTTCTTGCAATGGAGCCTATTATCAATAACATTAATATATATATAAGAAAGAGAACAGTCCCAAGACCGATCCTTGTGGCGCTCCACTTGTTACGTCTAACCATTCTGAGGTTTGACCATTAATAATGACTCTACGGCCAGTCAACCAATTTTATACCCACAATTACAACCCTATCGATGCCATGTTTCTTCATTACTGTTCGTAACCTTTAATGCGGAACCTTATCGACAGCTTTTCAAAATCTAAATAGATAATATCAAGTGCTTTACTTTCGTCATACATGTTGATTGCATCATAAAAAGCTGATTAGTCAGACATGAGCGATTTCGTCGAAAACCATGATGGGAGTCGTCTATTACACGGTGGTCCTCTTAATGGGGAGGTGGACGGGAAAGGCGCCGCTGTATAAGTGTGGGGCACCAGTGAGGCAGTCGTGGTAGTTTCCCCTGCTGTAAGCGTAGGTGTGGCCGCGGCGCCAGGCACCAGCACCTGCCCCCCGCCGCCACGATCATCACCTGAGATGGAGAATCCTAGAGACCTCAGGCCCAGGTGCTACATCCGTCACCATGTATCTACAGTACAACCGCGACGCCCTACCCACCAGAGACCCTCTTGAGCACGAAAGAACGACACTTGAGTGGGATAATCTGAACTCTGACCTGACCCTAACGGGGTCGGGTTAGAGGCTGGGCCGTCTCACCCAAGAGTCATGCCATTGTATAAGAGGATCAGAAGGCAGAACTACTAGCCATTCCTGCAGGAGTGGCAGACGCGGGCAACGCCGAACATACGGGACCAGACGACGCTGCACAGTGAATTTGCCGGGGTCTTCCCGGCACAAATCAAAATCAATCTCCAGGGAAGTACGGTCCACTGACGAGACTCCTGCCGCTGCCGGTCTTGCGTTGCTCCAAGATGAAAGTATACGTTGGCTGGAGATTTTCCCTCAGGCAGAGGACAGTGACAGCCTCAGGCGTCATAGGGTGGTGGTGACGCCCGTCGGGTGAGGTTGGTGGAGAATAGTTCAAGCTTCAGTCATTGATTAGCAGATAGTTGGATTTAAAGTCTTAGCCTTCGATTATCTGATGGCTCAGTCAAGAGAGAACTTTAGTCTGTGTATGACAGACCTGCGGCCGTCGACTGAGCAGATGGTCGGGTCAGGTGAGGCCTGAACCGCCGACTAACAGACCACACAGAGATTCGACCGTCGACTGACTGGGGGAAAAGCGGTTTAGTGAGAGACGCAGCCGCCGTCCGATGAGTCGAGGAGACAGGTCAAACTCCCGCAGGTCCGTCCGGGATCATCTGGCCGTTCGATGCTGCGTAATTCTTGACCACGAAAAATAAAGTCTCGTACGTGGAGGGCGCGGAGCGCGAGGCACAGAGGTGTGGCGTGGGCAGTACCTGGACCTGGGCGCTACAAGATGATTCCCGTGATAACCTCCCTCGTCCCCCGACGCTTTCGGACCCAGCCGCCATTAGCGAGGAATCTATTTAGGCCAATTATGTCGCTTATCAGCGCCTATCTCCTGGCCGCTCCCACCTGACCCCCACATGTTCCTGTATCTGTGTGTAAGTCCGTCCGTCGAGGGGCTGCACACGTGGGCCTTCGGCTGGCGTTGTGCTGAGGCTCAAACTAGAGGCAGGAAACCTCATTACCGAGGGAGGGTCGTCAGGGCGTGAGCTCACGCTGGGGGTTGGCTCGGGCTGGGCCGCCCACAGCCATCGCTCGGCTCACCATCTGCATCTCCTTCCGTCTCCTGTTATCTGATTTGTTGATCCTGATTTCCATCTCATCTCGTACCATCTCTCCTCCACCGCCCTTCCCTCCGCTATCATTGTCTCCCCAGCACACATTCCTCCCCTCAACATAATCTCCCCATCTCTCCGTCCCTCCACCCATGCTATCACGTACCATCATCTCCGTGCCCTCGTCTCTACTCCGGCCATCACCTCTCCCTCACTCTCACATCACACTCTACCTCTCCCTCCGCCACTACCACCACCACCAGCCCTGATCTCCCTCTGCCACCACTATCGCCATCAGCCCAAGTCTCCCTCAGCCAACAGCTGCTGACATCCCCACCAGGTGACCCCATGCTCTCCCTCTCTCTTATCTAAATCAGTATCACAATCTCTCTCTCTCTCTCTCTCTCTCTCTCTCTCTCTCTCTCTCTCTCTCTCACCTTTGGTTTATCCACCTCGCTACGTTCATGGCCGTGCGTGTGGACGTATGTACCGCCACATGGACGTGCGTGCAGGCCAAGGGTGGGCGTCGGCCCACTAGTGTCGGTGCCACCCGACCGTGCTGAGCCGCCGCCCATCTCCACCCACGCCAGGCCACTCCACCCAGCCTCGTGTGTGTGTGTGTGTGTGTGTGTGTGTGTGTGTGTGTGTATACTCTTACGGATGTGTACATGAGTAATTACCTATCTGTACAGGATGGGAAGGAGGGGACGTCATCTCGTGAACTTCCTCTGTCATCACACAACTTTCTGAGTTTCTTTCTCCCGTCAGCAACACAGCCTCATCACCGGAGACCACGCCATTCCTCACTGGTCTCACGATCATTAAGCACTTGTCACATATCTTCCAACAAGTTTCTTACGTTCATATCTTGGTTGATCTTTACATCTCACTTTATTGTCACACTGGATTAGAAACTTGAAGGTTGGGACTGAGTCACCCCTTACTCTTCTTTCTTCAACTGTGGTCAGACTTATGGCCTTTAGGCTCCCCAAGTAACTTTGCTCCCTTATTTCTGATACCGTGTCTGTTTCTTTTCTCTAGGCCTTCTACATTCATTATTTCTCGGTGAGAGCTGACAGCTGACCAGATCTTAGAAGCAAATTCAAATTTCGATCTAATGCTCGTTCTAAATGGCTTGTTCAGTACACAAATCCTTCCTTACTAGGTGTTGATAGTCACCAGGAGACAGGTTGGCTTTTGATGCTTCTGCTCAACGTGGTGATCTGGCGATTGCTTAGGAACTAGGGCGAAAACCCGAACCGTCTCTCTCATGGAGCCTGCTTTCTGCTAAATGATATTCTGTAAAGGCCTTTTTTCACTGTGTCCCATCTTCCTTACTTTGCATTCACATGAGCATCAGGTATCAGACCGACCCCGGAGCTTATCGTAGCCCCTTGGTCGTTAGTGTTACCTTCGGCCTTCCTCACTATCACCCAGCTGTGTATCCGATCCTTCTGGCAAGTCACTTACATATATATATATACCACGAATAACAACGGTCCCAAGATCGACCCGTGCGGCACGCCGCTGGTGACCTCAGTCCATTTCGAAAGAAGGTTCCAGTGACAAGCATCCTCTGTTCCACTCCAGGAAGATAATATTCTATTCATCGAAGGAATATCTCCCTATTTTGCTTGCCTGGAAACCCAACTTCTTTCCCAGACCCTTACGTAACACAGTGTCAAATGCTTTCTGGCAGTCCAGGAATATACGGTCAACCCAACCATCTCTTTATCCGAAAACGGAGCTCACTTTCTCATAGAACTTTGATTTGTTGCACATGGCCTCTAATCCCCACAGCTCTGTAGTCTCTCACTACGCTAGTTTCTCCTTATGCAAATAGCGTCATTTGCCCCTCCCCCCACCCTTTTTTTTAAGGAGTTAGATATCACAATCCTTATTGATACTGTTCTGTAATTCAGCGTAATTTTGCTATCTCCTTTCTTAGAGATAGGCATGACATTTGCTCTCTTCCATTCCTTCGGCACTACGCCCTATTCCAGGCGGCCGGTCAAGTTCTTCTCTACATTCCTTTAGCAAATATGGAGAAGCTTCATCAGGACCAGGCCCTTTATAAGTGTCAAGAACCTTCCAAAGCCCGCTCATGCGTCTTGTAACATTCTCAGTGATTTCCAAGTCCTTCATCCCCCTCCCACCTCACTGGTCTTCAGGCTGTAATAAGCCTTCGCTTACTATCTTTAACGTTTCTTCCCAGCGAATCTATAAGCCTGATTAGCTGCTGATTAACCTACTGTTTAATCCTGGCGAGGTAGTGGAAAACTTTTGCAGTTACCCCTGTCTTGTCCACAATATTTCTTTTTCTGAATATTTCTCTCGTATTTCTTCCTTTTATTGTTATGTTTTCGTCTTACTTTCTGTCTACACCTTTTGAATGTCGGTTGGCTGTTGCATCGCCTGTATCCTCTCCACATCATACCCCTATGTTCGTCTTTTTTTCCATCAGTCTTTCATCAACCCATATCTCTCTCTTTTCAGAGCTTTTCCTTCTATAACTACCAGAGGTATCGATGCTCTCGCCCCATCATTACAGATTTCACAGAACCTTCCATAACAATGATCTATATTGTGGTTCAGGAACGCCATTACCCGATTCACGTTCTCAAAGACACTGTTCGGCTCAGTGTAGCTCCCAGTGTTGTATCTCGTCTTTGACTCTGGCTTCCTCTTCGGGTTCCTATCTTTGGTCCTCTTTGGGGTCCTATCTGGGGTCCCATCTGAGGTTCTATCTGGGATCCCATCTGTGGTCCTATCTGGGGTCCCATCTGTGGTCCTATCTGGGGTCCCATCTGTGGTCCTATCTGGGGTCCCATCTGGGGTCCTATCTGGGGTCCCATCTGGGGTCCTATCTGGGGTCCCATCTGGGGTCCTATCTGGGGTCCCATCTGGAGTTCTATCTGGGGTCCTATCTGGGGTCCCATCTGGGGTCCTATCTGGGGTCCCATCTGGGGTTCTATCTGGGGTCCTATCTGGGATCCTATCTGGGGTCCTCAGGTCTGATATTTTACTGTCTCACTAACTACGTAATGTAGAGATGGGGTATCAGCCTCTCTGCGTGAAATGCATTCAGTGATACTCTCACGGGAATAATCTCCAATATACACTGTAAAGAACCTGTGTCTCCAGGAATCTTTATTTCCACGACAATCAAAGTCTCCCTCTCAGTCTGTCTGTCTCTTTATAATTGAAATCCCCCGTGACAGAGACCTCTACCATGTGTGAGGAGTGTCTGTCTGTCTCGCTGCCTCATGCACCATCCTCATTCTTCCCTCAATGTCGCCTTGAAACTGTTGCTCTGGTTCATTACGTTTCCGAAGAAGATTGCACATCGCCTCCTCCTCTATGTAAACCTTGTAAATCTTTCCCGTTATGTTTGAGTGTGTGTGTGTGTGTGTGTGTGTGTGTGTAGCTAAGGGCACTCTTGACAGGCGGAGTGGGGGGGGGGGTTGAGCAAGGGCGTATCCCACCCTCCACCCAACATGACTCAGGCAACACAACCATGTAATCACGAATGGTCAACCGCGCGTGTGGTGCGAGCCGGCAACACAACAAAGTCATCTGTGCATTTTCTTTTTTTTTTTTTTGTAGTTAGTGATCGACCTGGTCCATGTACGTACAACATGGACCAATTAATCTCGGGTGAGAGCGAAAATAGAAAGAGAAAAAAGAAAGTAGAATTCACTCAGGGTTCGACAGGCGTCTGGAGACCCGAGCCTTAACTTTAGAGAGGCGAGAGGAAGGGGCAAAGACGGAGAGAGGCAACCCTTCTGAACTGTCAGCGTCGCATGCCTTAAGTCCCTCAGCACGACAGTTCGACCATTGGGCAGGACGATGCGACGCTTGAGCACGACAGTACGACCCGTCAGCACGACGGGACGTATGGTTATCTGGCCCTCAAAGGGCCACATCGAATTCCAGGTCATGTCACCGCTGGGGTCACGCCGTGGTGGGCAAGAGATGGAAACATCTGAGGATCGAGTCATTTCAAACTTCACGCCGCTCCTGCTGGAGGTGACGACGGAGGTCATCGCCAAAACGTACCTGCTTACGTTATACCAAGCCGGAGCATCTGATGACTGGCACGGCACGAGGTCCTTTCAACCCACATAATCTCAATTCATCTCTGGCCAACCACCGCCCAGGTGCGGTACAGCGGTCTATTTCATGCATTCTGATGAGCAGGGAGGACGCTAAGCACTCCCACAAAAGCAGCGTGAAGCTGGCATTACGTTACGAGTTAATATGGCTAAATCACATCCTTTCCCCAGTGGTGAGGCGATTTAGGAAAAGATATCTATACCGCGAACGCTGGTAAGGAACACCTTTGCATGCAGAACACAGGGTTCGCCCCGCTGCAAACAGGTAAATGGATGTGTCGTCAGTAGTCAGTCTCGTTCTCTCGCGGTTTACGTCGTCTTTCCCTCCAGAAATGTACCCAGATTTCCGCCGCTCATGCTGGGTGATCACGGCGAGGACGGTCTGGGACCAGGACTTACTGAGAGAGTGTTGACAAGCTGGGGTCGAGGATTTAGCGAACATCGACCTGCTAGAGTTGAGGATTCAGCGAGTGTCAACACGCCAGGGTATACGATATAGCGAGCGTCGAAATGCTAGCGTTGAGGACTTAGCGAGTGTCGACGTTATAGCGGCAAGGACATGCAAGTATCGAGGACTTAGTGAGTGTCGACGCGCTAGCCTCAACGACACAGCGAGTACGGACACGCCAGCGTCGACTCTGTCTGACAAACGAGCATCGGGCGGAAGACTGTGATATGATCATCAACAGAAAACGGGAGAGCGACGCTCCACGATAATATGACATTATAGACCGGATGTTGGGCAGGTCATTAACTTGGCGATTAAGTCTAACCTGGGCAGGTCTGGTTATCATGTCAGCAACACCTGTCATGCCCGGCGGGGTTTCCGGACCAGATTGCAGGAGTCACAAGACAAATGCTAAACATAAAAGTTAGAATATCTTAATGTTTCAATACATTTGTTGCAGGAGTCAATACGAAGTGTAAACACAGATACAAACATACGAGACTTGAACATATCTTGAAGACTTTACCGTACAGTATGATCCATTAGGGTAATTTAATTTTAATCATTATTATATGATACTTGATCGCCATTTCCCGCGTCAGCGAGATAGCGCCAGGAAACAGACGAAGAAAGACCCATACACTTACACACTCACATATATATACATACACGTACATATATGCACAATATATACATATACATAACATATACATACATATACATACACATGCATATACACATAAACACATGTACATATTCATACTTGCTCGCCTTCGTCCTGTCTCGGCGCCACACCGCCCCACAGTAAACAGCATCGCCACCCCCTGCGTCACCAAGGTAGCGCCAGGAAACAGACGAAAAAAGTGTATTAGATCTCTGATAATGGACTTGGTAGAGAACGGTTCCCTAGGAAATGAAGTGAGCCATGAAGGGGGTTGGAGAGGGGAGGGGTAGCTAAAGTCCTGAGTACAATGAGGAGCGTGTAGAAAGAGAGGTCACTGTCTTAAAGATAAAGATGGGAATGTCTAAAGGTATAGTAGTCCCAACGGTGATGTATGAATACCCCTGCTCCTGATTGTAGCGCAGCCCTGGGCTGCAGGAGCCTCTGGAAAAGAGGTCCTGGGTATTACTAATGCCGCTTCTTAGAAGGGGATCCTCTCTGTGGGGCTCCAGCAGGAGGACCACAGGTCAAAGATGTGATGTTTTGTAAGCATCTTGGCATAAGGGAGGGAGGGGGAGGGGAGGGGAGGGGGTCATGTGATGTGTTAAAACCTTTGTTTATAATCGAGGAGAGGTGTGTGTGTGGGGGGGGGGAGGGGTCCCGGGAGGTAGACGAGAAATCGTAACTTGTTTACGTCTTGGGAACGTGGGGTAAGGTAGGTGTATGTCTGGTGGGGTAGTGTTTACGACGGGGTTGGGGGTAGGGTGGTTGTTATTTACTGCTTGTCGGGTTATTTGGCTGGTTGTTTGTTTGGGCTTTAGGCCTATCGGCTGCAGCGGTCATTAAGGCCGTCGACGTCAAGTTATATCCACCGACTGAGATAGCTTTTAACATCCTCTGTTGACGATGGTTATGGGAACACGTGCAATCCCGCTCCCCGTGCGGCCCGCGCTTGTAGGGCCATTTCAGCGTGATTACGTTTCGCCAGCGTCGTTTTTCTTAGCGGAAGGGAATGTGCGAGGAGCGGTTGTCACACTGCGAAGGAAAGATGAGCTTTTTATTGCTACCTGGAGGGGGAGGAGGATTGCTGTTTGGCTGTGGAGAGGTCTGGATATTGTTACGAAGAAATGAGCGCCGAGCCTTATTAGAAGAGATTGTAATTGGGAGTCGTTTGGTTCGTTGAGGAGGTTGTAAATGTTTGAGACTGCTGCGCACCCACGGCTTTATTCTCATGTTTTCTTTTTTTTTTATTTCTCTGCTTTCTGTGGTTTGTAGCTCTGCAGCATTTACAACTGAGAAGGTGGATAACCAGAAGGGTGAGGCGTAGTTTAGGGTGGAGAGGATTGATGATTTAGAGAGAGAGAGAGAGAGAGAGAGAGAGAGAGAGAGAGAGAGAGAGGGAGAGAGAGAGTCCTAGAAGATACTGGACGAACATGGAGTGGCGGGCAGCGGCGTCGAGGCAGGACCTGGGTGAGGTACAGGCAGCGCATGAAGTGCATGACCTTCACCTCTTTAAATTCAGGTCCTTAATTCCCCCCCCCCCTCACGAACACCCCCCCCCCCTTACTCCCTGCAGCCACAGTGTACACCTCAGTCGTCAGTACTGGTTGCTCTCTGATCATACAAGGAGACCTGCTTTCCTGTGTGTGACACTAGACCGTGCTGACCCGAGCCGCTGGTGCCACACCCGCCACAGGATACGAGCCAAGTTGTACACCGCCCAGACCCAGCAGCCATCCTACAAGTTCCTCTTTTATTTTTTCATATTAAGATCATTGAGGCGTTCCCGGGCCAACAATTGCCATGTTACTTTAAACCTGTACCTGAAGATGGTGCACATTACAGCCTGGATATGCAAGAGTGAGAGTATAAAGGAATTATTTACGCTCTTAAGGATGCAATTGGCAATTCTAAGTCTGCTTTCAAATGCGTGTGTACACGCGAGGATCACTTGCCAGCCATAAAAGTTCCCCCATTGTGTCATGCTGTGTTCGTAACAACGTTTTCTTATTCATTTACAGAGGAACCCGGAAAACTGCCGAGTGCCCCCTCGACCGTCGCACGCACAAAGAAAACGAGCCCGAGACCTGTATACTGTGTAAACAACTGCATCATTCTCCTGCTGCGGGCCAGAACACCTTACCGGGCGACGGGCAAATAAGACGGAAATCCCTCAAGGACACGGAGGAAAACAGAGCTTACCGAGTCCCGTCGGCTTTCCCCTCGGGCGGATCGTGCGGGGATAAGAGGAGGACGGAGGCAGCGATGAGGTCGTCGGTCGCTGTGCCCAGACGGAAGAGACCGCAGGTACGAAAACATTGTTCCCGCCGCATTTGGCGTTTAATGCAAATATACTCTCACGTGTCCTGACGTAACTTAACACACTCCCGCTACGCTGCCAAGGGTAAGAATATAATGGAATAATTTGCCAGTGATAAGAGTATGATAGAATTATTAACAGGAGCAAAGTATATTGATCCAAAGGATCACTTACGGCCAAGACCAGCAAGCGTGAGGGCAATTTCCTCAGGAGGAAAAGTCTATACAAAATGTAAGTTAGGCTGAAAGAAGATCTCAATCTCGAGGGAATAATTGCCGGGAGATTGGTAGGCGTGGGCCACCCACATCACGACGACCCTGCCCTTGATTACCTTAATAGTGGAGGGGGAAGAGGGAAGGTGGGGGTGGAGTTGGGGTGGGAAGTTGATGCGGGGAGGAGAGAGGAGGGGGAGAAGGGGTGTGGGGCGTTGAGGAGGAGGGCGAGTGTGGTGGAGGACTCTCACGAACAGAAAACGTGGAGAGAATAGATATGAAGATAGATTTTTTTCGAGACAGTTAGGAGGAAAGGTTAATGAGAGAGAGAGAGAGAGAGAGAGAGAGAGAGAGAGAGAGAGTTGAGGACCCAGGTCGGGTATGTCCACATCAATCTCGGTCAACAAACTGAACTGTAATGAAATGGAAGGCTCGACCAACCAGTCAGTCAGCCGGAGGTGACCGGAGACGACTCCCTGATGCAAATCCGGCCACCGTCACTACTGACCTGCCACCGGCAGCATCAAGCAGGTTACGGGCACAGGTCTGCTGGGGAACCTGGAACGGTAGACTCAGCAACAAATGGGCAGGTCTGCCGAAAAGAACCACACCACGTGCGCAGGTCTGCTGTTAAACCAAGAACCACAGAGGCAATAAAGGTGTCCACACTTTCCTAATTATTGCAAATGACGCCTTAATGAGCGTCCCACCGCAGCCACGGTCTTGGTGCTGGCGGCAGCCCTCCCCGCCACGCGGAAGTAGCGCCCGGACCATCCTGGTGGCCGGCCAAACGTAAACAAAGCAAGAGGAAACAGGCTCCGGGGGGGCGGTGCCCTGGAGCAGCCTCGGCCGAGAGAGCGCACGACGCGACGTGACGCCCGCCGTCACCGAGAGAGACCACAGTTCACTGTGACGGTGTGACGGGTCACACTAGGGTCTGCATCCGTGATCACCCACGAATGGGCAGTAGTAGGCGAGAGATACAAGAGCGACGACTTCCTCCTCCCGCGTCAGGTGGCGGGAGGCCAACAGGATAGACTCTCCCCCGATCATCGTGTGGACCCTGCGCACCGGCAGGTGTGAGGCGAAATAAGTGATCTGCGAAATTGCCGACTAAAGAATAAGTGCACAAGCGCGACGCTGACTTCCAGGAAACCAAACAACTCCTGGCCATCCGCAGACTCTTAATTAAGGTCATATTGCTCCGGGTGATGCCATAAAGCTATGCGTGGAGGGGCGAGCTGTGGGAGTGGGAGGCTTTGCGTGGGGTTTGTTGGAAGGACCTGGGAGTGCGGTGGTGAGGAGGAGAAAGCCAGGAACGGAGACGAAATGTCGGGGGATCACAGACCCGGGAGCCCAAACCAGATGCCGCAGGATCTAGTGCCCAAGTTGCTTATCTTGTCGGCATGTATATGCGTGTGTGTAGAGTCAGTCGGCAGTCAGATGGCCAGACATCTATACACACGAGTGACTAGTACATAACACATTCTCGTTCCTTGGTGGGACGGCTCAGTCTGAACGGACATGTCCAGGATCATAAACCCGATACCGGATCTTAATCCTCGTCTCATCACACAGTATAACCCCAGAATCCCTTATACGGGCTCCTGCGGCTGCAAGGATGCCTTAATAATCAATACGAGGGCTCCTGCGGGTGCTATTATCAGTAGCTGAAAAACGATGGAATCCTTTGCAGTGAGAAGTTCATGGAAGAGACACATTGTAACCTCAAGAAGGCGGAGTCAGGTAACACCACAGAAGTTATACGTGCAAATGATACGAATTATACATTTTCGAATCCTGGTCGCGGCAATAGGTTCACAGGCAACCCAGCTACTCATCCTTCCCTAGATGACGGTTGATAAAATGGGTACCTAGATTAGTCTAGATTATACATATATATAT
>JAYMFT010038664.1:0-15700 GCA_038088735.1 Panulirus argus | reverse complement strand
AAATCCTCAATTGGCCCCTTCTCTGTTCCTTTTTTGGAAAAGCAGAAACTGGAGGGGAGGATTTCCAGCCCCCTGCTATCCTTGTTTTTACAGATATTATTTTGGATGCTATCCTCATGAATTGTATGTATATGTCTCCACCACCAAGGCTTGGACTGTGGGATGCATTTGGTTGCTGCTTCCTGTAGTTTCTAAGTGGAGATTGGCCACATTAGGATTGACAGTTATGACAGTTCCTTCTCTCCTATAGCTTTTTTATCTTTAAAGAGTTGAGTCTAGAAAGTCTCATGGAGCCATGACTAACTTCATCATTATTTGTTTCACACTTTTTCACCCAAAAGTGGCCTTGCCTGGGGCATGACTTGCCCATGTTATATCATTCGCAACAAAGAAAATAGGTTGATAGACCAATGGATAGATAAGAATACAGAGATACAGTTGAGATGGACATATGATAAATATTTAGATATTGTTATTAAAGTATTATTGTTATGATTATTATTATTTTTCTGTTCATACTTGCTTACATTCACACAACTCTATTCTTTAGCTATCATGTGTAATGCATTGAAACCACAGCCCTCTCCACAACCAGGTCCCACAGACCTTTCCATGGCTCCCACAGCTGCTTCATATGTCGTGGTTTAGTCCATTGGCAGCATGTCAACCCCTGTACACCCAACTTGGTGTCAGGGACACATGCAAACAGTTCATAAAAAGTGTCTAGAATAATATCTATAAAACAAGGTGAGGGTAGTAACACTGTGTTGGAGAGAAAGAGATGGTTGCAGAGAGGTGATGCATGGGAAGGTATTGAAATGGATGGCTTTTAATTCCATTATCACTAATAGAGTGGTGGATTAGGAACCATCCCAGCTTTTTGAGCAGTACTCCATTCTAGGGTGAATAAAACAAATGTTAATTTAGAATGGCTGCTCATAAGAATAATAATCACGGCACCTATGCAGCACTCTTAGCTTATGGGAAGCAGATTTTGTGATGCATTTTATATAATAGGGTTTCCTGGATAGAATGAAGGACATGGTTGTTCTTAACATGCTTATGTAATACAGGGTTGAAATATGGTATTTTTTGTTGCTACCTTTCATTATTGTCGGTTCCATTTTCATTTAATTTGGGCATATCAAATATGTAAAGCTTTTAATTTTGTTTGGAATATGTTTTGCAAAAGTGGGGTCTCCAACCAATACCCTGTTAATTTAGTGAGATTATATGAAAAAAATGAGTATGGTTGGTTCTTCTTAGATTTGTTTTGAAGATTCTAATAGGCAAAGGTCAGTATTATATGTAAAGAATATATTGTTAAAATGACTGAATTTCCTTTAATTTTGATGATGATATTGATATACTAGTAGTTTGATGTTCTATAAGGGTTAATACTGAATGTAAGTGAAAATTAGTGATGTGTTGAAATTAGTTTATATGTTTCTGCTCACTGGGTTACATGATCATAGTTAGGTTTTTGATGCATTAATGAACATTGTTGTCAAATATGATTCCAGTATCTATATTCTGTGCTTGACTTGTAATACAGACGTGATAAGGCTAATTATTTGCTTCAAGCTTGACCCTGTATGTTTTGGAAACCAGGCTACCTGAATATAGTGGACCCAAAAAAGGAAAAGACATTTTTTTCAATTTCGTATATGGAGTCATGTGTAGAATATTATTTAATGCAACTTCAAACCCCAGAATTATGCACAACACAAAAGAAGCCAGAGAAATAGAAAATTGGTATCTCCCTACCATACATAATGGTTGCTTAAGTGTTATTGGCAGAGTATGAATGGTGATGTCTCAGCCAAATGAGCCAAAAAGAGTTCACCATAAAAATTATTCCAAATGGAATTGAATATTTCCTTTTTAATTAGTTAATTAGTTAAGGGTGTTAGGTTGAACAATACTTGTTGTGTACTTCTTCATCATCATTATTAGTTTACCACTGTTGTTTGTGAAGAACGAAATATATTTTTGAAAAAACAAGAAGCATGTTTCTGCACTTGGTTATGACTTAATGGCTGGGACAGTTGCTCTCCCACCCACCCATACCGTGGATGTGTTATTAATGTTGAGGTATTGTGTGCAGAATTGTATTAGGCTTTGTTTGGTAGATAGGGACTTTAGCCTACCCTTATAGTCGTTTTTCATTCGATGAGTTGCGTCTAATGGACATTGGCTTGAGTCATTGAGTATTGATATGGATATCATGAAACCATCCATTAAGGCAAGTTTGCGTTGCCTTTAAAGAGAGATTGGTTGTGGTGCTCTTTTCAGTTAGAGTTTTCATAGAATAATAAATGTCTTATTTATAGTGCTTTGGTTTTGTCAAGTTTCATAATCCATCATTTATTTTATTGATAATTTGTGTTGTATGTCTTGTTGTTTTTGATGGTGATTTTACATTCCATGTACAGCATCCAGTAATTAAATAAATTTTGGTTTTGAATCTGAAAATTTAGTTGGCGCGAATTTCTTGATTGTATCTAATTTTCAGTGATGGATGGTAAAGGGCAAAGTTTAGAAGAGGTGGAGGCCGGGATACGGAGTATGCGTCAGCCGAGCCACAGTCACCATAGCCAGATGGTGCACAACCACAACAGTATGAACCAAATGACAGCTTTTGATGACTTTGTGAGTACAATTACCATTTATTCTTTAGCACATCATATGCTTGAATATTAGAAGGTAAAGCATGGACATATGTATATAAAGTGTATGTAATATAGATATGAATGGATAAAAATTTGCTTTTACTTGTGTAGTTATAGATTATTTTTAATGTTTACAGGAAAATTTTGGTGTTTTTTTAAAGTTTTAACTGTTAACTTCTGGCTCTATTTATAATGATGAAAATTTCTGCATCCAGTGTTGTAGATTTGTGCTGCATTTTATTTTGTAAGCAGATTGTGAATTACGTACTTGTCAGACGAAAACTAATTCAACAGTTTATGAATTTAATGACTGAGAATTTTTGGGAAAGCAGTTAGAAAATATTTTGATTAATTTGTAATATAGTTTGGTAATTCAACTGCATTTGGATTGTGTCAAGAATAAAGCAGAAAGTATTAAGTTGCAACCCAACATCCAAAGTTGACTTGTTAGAATCCAGAATCTGAGATTTGATATTTTCTGTAACTTTGCCTGAGACGAGGTCAAAAATAATAGCTTAACCTATGGTAACAGGCTAAGCTGTAATTGTAGTAAAATCAATGGTATTGTTAAACAACAAAAGCAAAAAATGTGTTTTAGTCAGTAAAGATATGTGCAATTAAAGAAATTCACTTTGTGAACAGCATTCAAAGAACCACTGATAATGGAAGTACAGAAAGAAGGCAAAACATGATCATGTGTGACATAAGAAATTTTTGGAAATCATAGGTACTGGCAAACATATGGCGATCATTATTTAGCTCAAAGGAGGTGTTTTCTGATTCACAAATCTTTTGTTAGGCATTCTAAAGTCATTCTGTAATCTAGAAAATGGCTTGATCCCAATCTTTCTGAACTGGCAGGGTTATATTGTGGTTCTCATGGGATCTTTTAGCTCTATGGTTACACTTAATAGTATGGACAAGATTGACTCCTTTGATGTAAAGAGTTCTTTGATGAGACAGTACTCTGTTTCTTCAACTAATGATGATATCTTTACCAAAGGTGACCTTCTTGCGCTTATTGTAACCTCAAGCAGGTGGAGTCCGGCAACACAATTTATATGAATGGAGTGGATGGGATTGCAGTTGAATTTTTCAAGAAAGGGTGTGGCATTCTTGTTGTTTAGTTAAAAATTTTTTTATATGTATTGCTCACAGTTAGATCTCTGAAAATTGGCAGAATGCCAGTATACTGCCACTGTATAAAGGCAAGAGGAACAAAATTTTTTTTTTTATTATAGAGGTATAATTTGCCAGGTGTAGCTGGTAATTTATCAGTGAGAGTGATGATTGAGAAAGTAGTGGCATACATAGAGTTTCAGACTGGGTAGGAATTGTGTAGCTTCAGAAGTGGCAGAGGATATGTGAATCAGGTGTTAACTCTGAAGAATGTTTGAGAAATGCATAGAAGAACAGCATGATTTGTATGTGGTAATTATGGATCTAGAAAAAGCACAGAGGTCAGTAGATATTCTGCAAGAGGTGTTGCAAATATATGGTGTGGAAGAAAAGCTGCCCAAGGCAATGAAGAGTTTTCATCAAGATAGTAAGGCATGTGTGTGTGTAGATAGAGAGGAGGGTCGAGTTTTTGTGTGAAGGTGCATCTGTGGCAGGAGTGTGTGATGTCACCATGACCGTTTAATGTGTTTATGGATGGGATGGTGAGGGAGGTAAATGCAAGGGTGTTTGATTAAGGTTTTCTCTCAGACCAACAACCTCCTCCTCCTCCTCCTCCTCCTCCCCCCCCTCCCATATAGCAGCAAAAAATTATTGCTTCAGAAGTATATTTTGTCCTCTGCTTTCACTCTGTTAATGTAGATGCTTTAACACTTGGTAAAAAGTATGTTGATAGGATCATAGTGTCAAGAGAGTTGCCACTGTGCATGTTTTATTGTTCAATTTACCTACACTTAAAAAACTTTTATTGATTTTTATGTCTTATATAAATGATCTTTTCATTATAGGATAAATGTGATTTGGTAATGATATTTTCTTAACAGCTAGATTATAAAAGTTTGTAAAATTTCCAGCCACACCAGGAAGTGCAGTATTGTCAAGACAGGTCAGACAGATGCTGGCAACACTGCCTCCACTTTTTCTCCAGCCTTATCTTTATCAGCTTTCAGTACTGGGAGAGCTATTGTCCATAAATCACCCTCCATATAATCGGAAGACAGATCAAGTAAATGAATAAAGAGATAAAGAATGCTTTATTGAATTTGGGCATCCATTCAGTAGAAAAGATACAGTTGGAAAAAATACAAAACTGGAGGGGTCATAAGAGTCCATCTATCTACCTATTATCTAGATATCTATCTATCTTTATGTTTAGTACCCATTCCTATCAGGAACTCCCTCTAGGGGGAGGCTGTGGCAAAAGAATCTTCGTAACAGGTGAACTCCAATTATAATATTTACTAGTTAATTAATCACAAAAGAGCTTAAGATCAAGATGGGGCTGAATACTTCTATGCTTTAGATAATGACATGAGTGAGGCATATCTATATAGTACAGGAAGTTTTATGGAGCACATTCTATGATTTATACATAATGCATTTAATTGTGTTTAGTTGAATATTAAATGATGAAAAAGTACTCATATGGTAGAATTACAGTAATGTTGTGGTTTGCATACATTTTGTATTTAATGGTGAATATTAAGGGATGAATATTTTGGTTGCATTACAGTCATATAGAAAGTAATTCAGGAACATCTCCATGGTCCTGTAAATCTAGTTAAACAGTGCTGTTTCTTAGAAAGCCCATGAAAATGTGCTCTCATTGGCTTGGCTGGAGGATGACTGACTTTAGGGAAAAATTATCCAGTACTACCACCATACCCTTTTCCTAGACTCAGCATAGGGCTTTGAAATAGAGGCACAAAAGTCAGTGCATAAATGTTCATTGAGAGGAGTCACCTTCCTC
The DNA here is from genome assembly GCA_038088735.1 of Panulirus argus. NCBI lineage: Eukaryota > Metazoa > Arthropoda > Malacostraca > Decapoda > Palinuridae > Panulirus > Panulirus argus. The sequence continues at coordinate 10,102 of JAYMFT010038664.1, read as the reverse complement.
GTAAGCATATCTGTTGGAGTAATTGTTGGTTTAAAAAGCTTTGGCCCTAAGAGAAAATTGCCAGCATGGCAATCACTAGCAATTCCAACTAATAAAGGAAAAGGACAAAAAGCATCACCCTCTGACACTTTGAAACATCCTCATATTGGTAGTGGATGAAGTGCTTCTGATTTCCTCTGTAGAGAGTGAGAGGCATTATTTTAATGCTCTCTTGAGAAGGTATCATTTGAATGCTTCCTCTGGGAGAAAGCATTACCTAGATGCTTCTTTTGAGGATGCTGTATAGCTGTTTCTTCTTTAGAGCATCTTTTGGGCTCGCAGTCTTGGGAGAAAACTTGAAGCACATGCTTCTAAGAGCCAAAAGTCAAGGAAACTTAACAAATCGTAACTCAAAAGCAGCTGGTTCTGAGTCAAGTTGTGAAAATGAGTTCATGGATGATGATGTGGGAGATCCATACCAGTCACCTGCTTCCCCTAACATCACATGCTTGCATGAAATCAGGGTAGAAAATAAGAGCATAATCCTTGGATATGACTAAGAATTTTATAAATCTAACCCTCCACCTGGTAGTGGGGTTTAAGGACAAGCTGGCATTATTGTGAAATCAGGAATTGTGTGTAGTGTAAGCTGATGTTGCCATATTTCACTCATTTTCAGTTTGATTTTTGTATTTCATGCTCACCAGTTTGCTTTTCATATCTCATACTCACCAAAATTACTCACATTATTTTAAGAATAAGCATAAAACTTAGATTTGTGGGGCCCATCAGTTGGACACATTTAAGGCTTGGATTTACCTTTAGTTTTCTGATTATTCGGATGATTATTACTTCATGCATTAGAAGTGAACCTATTGAGGAGAGTTATTTAGAAAAGATATATGAAATTTTTGTTTTTCATAAATATTTGCCATTTCCCATGTTTACTGTTTTAATAATTATATGTTGGATTGAAGGTGAGCAGGAGATAGGTAAGGATTCCCTCACCTTGGCATGACAAAACCCAAAAAATAGCTGCTCTGTACAGGAGTAACACAGTGTATGCCTTCAAAATTACCTAATTTGTGTTCAGATGAAGTAGGAGAATAATGCTTGATATGAAATTAGAAAAGATTCATAGCGTGTCATAGAAAAACATAATTACTTTTCTTAATACTCACACAACATTGGTTTTCCAAATACTGAGATCATGAATACCAAAATAGCAAGGGTGGAAAGCAATTTCTCTAATGAAATTAGGTTAATAAAACACCCAAGAAACGAGTGAAATACTTCTCAGTTTACCGAGGGAGAAGTACAGAACTTGTGGTGTAGAGTTTATAGTATTATGAACACTTGGTACAAAACATTCAACATATAATTGGTGAATGATATAGTGAATTGTATTTCTCATAAATTTTTTTAAACATTTCTCTAATGATGGTTCTTAATGCATTAATTGATATTCACCTACATATTCAGAAAAATACATTATAGGAGAAAATAGGTGAAATGAATGGAAGTCTTCCTATCATTCATTGTTTCCAAATATTCAACATATAATTGATGAATTGTTATAGTAATTATCTTGTATTATTTATTTTTTTTTTACACAGTTCTCTTTAGAGAATCCACCTAAGGGAATTAAGAAGATATTTAAAGAATATGATTTACCATATTTTATCAAGATATAGATAGATAGATAAATAGAATGCTAATGAATGCAAGGATATTAGACTTCCATTTATTTCCCATTTTTTCTCATATATTTTTCTGCATATGTTGATAATTGTTAATTCATACATAAGTTAAGAACCTGTTGGAGAGAATTTAATTGAAAAAACAAACATGAAAAATGCATTTTACGGGATCATTCATATAGTTGTTAAACTGAACCACGTTATCAAGTAATGATTTATTTGACCATAGAAATACCTGTTGAAATCATAATGATATTGCAGAGGATAAGAGAAGAAAGCAGTGAATACGTATTTTCATTTTAGTTCTTCAAAAAAGTGAGAAAAATTTAGCTTTTGGCAAGTAAAATCCTAAACATGCCTTAATGTCCTAATTACGATGTAAGCTCAGAATCTTGAATGAAACTGGAATCTTTTTAGTGCTTCCTATATCAGTGGTTTATTTGTGTCATTTACCATGGACCACTTGTAAGTTTGAATTGGCAAGTTATAATATAGGCATATTAAGACCATTGTAGTGTAACTGCACTAGTGTCAGATTCTGTGATGGATGGATGTTCTTTCAGCTCTCACAGGTTACTTCTACTCAGGGCACCAGGAAATCAGAGGTCAAGAGTTCAGCCAAGGATGTGTTTATGAAGGTAAACTGTTGCTGCATGCTTTTCCCCAAGTTTTAGGTTGTGATTTGGATGTTAATGCTTATAACTTTTGAATTTGAGGGACTGCTTTGAGTGACCGATCTTTTTTCTGTAGTGTAAGATTCAAATGACTTTTTTAACTTTACATGTGCACCCTTAGTAAATCATGAACAAAATTATTTTAATGAAATTCATTTTAATATATATCTTTATTCTCCTTGCACAAGTCTTTTGCTTATTCACAAGTTCTTATAAAAAGTACCTGAAGCAGATCCCTTAAGTTCCTCTTTTATTATTTCACATAAAATGTTATTGATACCTGCCATTAATTTCAGTTGTTGAATGGAGGGATGAAAGATGGTGGTGGTGTGGTTAGACCGTCACCCCTGTCAGTTCAACCGGCTCTTCCTAATGCCCCTACAGAAAATGATCTCATTGCTAGTAAGTGTACAAGTTTTGTATTTTTAATGAATCATTCAAAATTAAGTTTATTCATGATTGTATGGAATTTATTTAGTCATTTTGGGTGCTATTGTATGACAAAGAATTCATAAATAGAACACAAATGTCTTTTTCCTTTGTGATTTTAAAATTGCTTCTCACACATTAGTGATAGCATCAGTAACAGACAAATAGCAGCTTCATTTGCACACATGTACTTTCTAGCTGTCTTGTATAATGAACTGAAAGCAGAGCTTACCATGCACAGCTAAGCCCTGCAGACTGATGTGATTTTATGCTTTTATTGCCCTTCCCTTTACATGGCAAGGTTATTTTTTGTAGTTTCTGGTGTGACTAACAATAATATATGGGTAAAAGGTTTATATGTGAACTCAGGAAATTAAAGATAAATTTAACCATGTAGTTGCTGGTGAGGGATTTGAATATTTTGAATGTTTTATAGAATAGATATTCATGTTGTGAATAGGAAATCAAAGTTATGAATAATTTTTTCTAGTGCTTATGAAGGGCACTGCAGGCAGTCCTGGGCATCAACAGCAGAACCAGCCTCCTCCACATCAACAGCCCCGCAATATGCCTCCTCCAGCTGTACCTAACCTTAGTGTGCCTCCCCCAAGTATGGTGACTCATTATCAACCACCACCAAACATGCCTCAAATGCCTGGCCAAGGACCACATACTCAGGATGTCATAATGAAGTTGCTCCAAGTTCAGCAGCAGCAGAAGAGACAGCAACAGCTCTTGCAGCAGGTTTTATATATCTTTATTCTTTGCTGAGTTAGACTCTACTGGGAGAGTAGGGCATGCTTATGAGTAGGAAGGGAGGAGAAGGATTGGCTACTGGTTTAGGTGAGGGTGTCCATTATGTGTTATGTCATTTAGCTGTGGGCATCAGTTAATGCTTTATGTAGAAGTTTGCTATTGGTGTCAGTTCTCTAATATCCTGACACAAGTTGAATTCCACTTGCAATTTAGGCTCGTGTGGCTGGTCGTAAGAAAAAATTAAGTTTTAATTATGTTATTTTTCGTACATGTAAGAACTGGTATTTTATCTCACTTAGGGTTGGATGGTCCAGTAAATAATGTGTTTCTTAAATCAGAAACAGTTAAGAAAAAACTATATTTTTTATGCACTTTTTCCTAAGCAAAAGATGTTATTGGCTTTCACACATTGGGAAGGTAGGCCCAAAAATCCAGTTGAACACCAAAACTTTTATGTGAGGATCCATGAGCAAAGGGTGGATATGCAGTATGCTGGGGTTAGGGGTTGAGGTGGGCTTGGGATATATATATTGGTGACAGCTTTGATGGCAGGCTGTTTATTTATCTACCTGTCAATCTATCTATCTGTCTGTCTGTTTATACCTCTGATGTCTGCTCCCATTGGGAACTTCCTGAAGGGGGTGGCCGCAGCAAAAGACTCTCCATAGCTGATTAACTCCAGTGCCGCTTCTTAGCCTTTATGCCTTGCCCTTAACTGGCCCCTGGCAGAGGGTAACTCTAGCACTATATTTATATATCACTAACACAGACTGGAAATTATGCACATAAGTATATGAAAAACCAACCGTATTTTCATGAAAAGTATGGACATTTATAACAGAGTTATTTCTTTTAACATGAATTTTTTTACAATAGTGACTTTATATGTGTTACTTTCTGAAATGTTGACATAGTAACAGTGAGTCCATTGTTGTTTGGTGATAACAGCGCTGGTGACGTTTCAACTGTGAAACTGCATAAGTTTGTGTCCGAGTTTGGGAGAGTGTTTGACAGGAGAAAGTTGAGAGTAAATTTAAATAAAAGCAGATGTGTGTGAGTTTGAATTGAGAAAACATGGAGGAAGTAAGGTGTTTTAGATACCTTGGAATGGACATGGCATTGAATGGAACCAGGGAAGGGGAGATGAGTCACAGTGTGTAAGGGGGCCAAAGGCTCTGGGACCATTGAGGAATGTGGGAAAAGAGGTTGCTATCTGGGAGGAAAAAATGGGTGTGTTTCAAAGTATAGTAGTCCCATTGATGCTGTATGGATGCAAGGCATGGGCTATACATGTCATTGCAAGTACCTGTGCATTTAAAACCAGGTGGAAAGCGATTGAACAAAATGATCCAGTACATACATAAGAGGATTTTTTTTTTTTTTTTTTAAGAAGTAAAATGAATTGAAAAATTAGAAAAACCAGCTTGCCTTGTATATTGTAGAGATGAAGTTAAGAATTATGCATCATGATAGAAAATATAACTGAAGCCCATTTAGGAAAGGAAGGAAGATGCAGGAGATTGCACAGGTTTGCTAGAACAGGCTTGTTATGGAGAAAGCTGTAAATAAGAGTTTGCATGTAGCAATCATGAATTTGGATATGGCTTACACTGGATTTGAGTAAAAGACTTGGAGAGTATTTATTATTGTATTCTCTGTGTATGGAAAACTTCATTGCTATTATAGTTTTTAAAACAGAATTATTGAATATGTAATTGCAAGTACTATTTGTAATTTTTCAAAAAGATATGATTATGTATCAGGAGGTCATCATAACTTAATATTTTGTGCAGTATTTGGAGCATTCTAAGAATCTAGGAGAGGAATTGGATTGAATGGTAGTTGCTTTGTTATGTATGGTAGGATGATGATGACTGTGTACATATATGAGAATGAAAAGTTTGCTTTTTAAAGATAGGAATCTTTAGTGTATGAATGTGTAAGAATAAAAGTTTTTGAAGGACTTCAGGTATTTGAGATTGTTGTTCAGTATGAATGCCAGTAGGAAAGGAGTAATTATGAATTGAATGATACAGGGATGTTGAAGTTGTTCTGAAACCCTGTAGGATTGGAAGGTTTATTTATGTGGATAAAATGTGTTGCTAGGCTTTTTGTTTCAACTTTGATATATGGATGTGAAACCTAAGTTTTTATAGTTAACAGTAGGTTTGAAGTTATATTAGTAGAGATGAATAGCATAATCTGTGTAGAAATGAAATAAAAGACATGAAAAAGCTTAAAGAAGTTGTTGACAGTGTGTGTATGGAAACCTTTGTGGTAGTACAGTGTGACCATGGCTGTGAAAAACTTTTGAGGAATATATGTGATAGTACTTTGTAGTTCAGAGTAGCTGGGTAAGAGATATTCTGTGAAAGGTGGACATATCTGGTGCACAAACTCTTGAAGATGAGAAGTTTAGTTGATATCAAGAGAAATGTTATTTATCATAAGCAATGGAAGCACATTGTTTAAGGGTGAATGAGGTCATCAGTTTTATCAGCAGATCATCTTAGTCAGTTAGGTAAATAGTTATGAAGCAAGTTCAACATACAAGAGTTTGTAGCTACTGAAAGTGTTAATAATTTTGAGTTGCCTCAGATTGTTTATGTTCTTGATCCACATTTGAATGGATGTTAACTGATGATATTGTACACTTTTCCAAAACAGAATTTGCTTTTTTTTTTTATTTGAGGCTGCCTTACTAAGGCAGGAAAGGTGAGCAGTTAAAAAGAAATTACTGTTTTCACTTTTTCAGCATCAACAGCAGCAGCTTGATCCAATTAAGCAGCTGATGGGAGGCCTTGGCCGCATGAGTGTAAACCCTTCGCCTCAACCCCAAGATCAAGTTTTGCGTGATGCTCTTTTGCGTCCTGATGTGCAGAGCCTGTTGCAGAGTAAGTTTGAAAAGGCAAAATATATATCTTTAATGTCAGTAGCCTCCATTCTGTGAAATAAACTGTAATCAGTGTCTGAGGTTGTAGTAGAAAAAGTTAAAAAGTGTCTAGTTAATGATATTGTGTCCTGAATAATTTGATTTTTCTTATCCAACAAAATGTAAGTATGTGTCAGTGTATAGTCCAAAAAGTAAGGAAACTCATGTTTATTATTTAACTGGAGTCCTGTGTTGAACAATTCAAGATGTAAAAATGAAGTGTATTGTATTTGGAGGGAAAAAATGGTATGTTAACTACCAGACTGCTGTTTTCATGTCCAGGAGGCTGCATTGTACCCCATCCATGCTCATTAGTACTTTGATACTGTGTTTTTGTATTTACCTGTTTGCAATAACCTCTTTGTAGAGAATGGGGAGAGGAATCTACACTTGGAAGACCCTATATCTTGAACTTGTTGTTTTGGCTATGATGAAATTTTGCCTTAGGCAAGTCTGGTGTATAAACCTCACTGCATAAAAATCTGAGTTCAGCCTTTTGGCAAAATGATGGGAGCAATAGATAGAAGTAGTAGTAAGGAACATTTAGGTAGGAGCATTAGGTAGAAACATTAGGTTAAGGTAGGTTAAGGTAGTAGGTAGGAACATCAGCTGGGAACATTAGGTAGAAGTAGTCCATAGAAACATTAGGTAGGAGCCTTGGCAAACATTGCACTGGACTTGCCCTCTGCCTGTGGCCTGTTAAGGTTGAGGCACTTAAGGCTAAGAAGCGGCACCAGAGTTTACTAGGTTATGAAGACTCTATTGCCATAGCCACCCTCTTGAGGGAGTTCCAGTTGGGAAGAGGCAGCAGAGATACAGATAGATATAGATGAACTCAATCAACCATGTATTAGATCATCTTTAGAGTCTTGTAACAAGCAATCTTCCATGCTTTTCATTTCCCTCATGATCTTTACATCATGTGCAACATTTAGATAGAGAAGTCCATACTTTCTGGAAAGTTATGAACATAAATCAGGAAGGGTGATGGTCCCAGAGCACAACCCTGCAAAATTCCACTGGTGACCCCATCCTATTTTGAGTAAGCTATTCTGACAAGCATGCTTTGTTCCCTACCTCTAAGATAATCAACTATCCATGGAAATTGTCTACCCATTATTCTTGCTTGGTGGTTCAGCTTCTTAATCAACCTACCATGCAGCACAGTGTCAAATGCTTTCTATTTTCATTTATATAGGTAGGTAGGGACTTTTGGGTCTGTATGGTTGCCAGTGCAGCCACCTGGAGAGATTAAGAGGTGTTGAGTTGATGGTTCACATCTAGTGAGAGTGGAGGATAAAGCTTTTTTTCTTGTTCAAAACAGTTTTCATATAACTCTTTACTATATTAGGGGTGGCAAGTGGGCAAGTAACTGCTGGGCAGCTGCTGAATCAGCTGAAGAGTGGATCAATAACTCCTTCTCAGCGAGATGCAATCTCTACGGTCCTCAAATTTCTTAAGGGACAGCAATCACAGCCCCTCATTACTCATCGTACTACACTCACTCCTTCTCCTACCCCACAGGTGAGTTACCTTCAAAAGATATTGAATTTGTTAGTTGGCATAGTGAGAGAGTAATGTTATTTATTTATGTTATTTCAACTTTTTTATTGTTTCACCACACAAAATTTACCGGGGTGCCTTTAAATCAAAATATCTTCGGGTTCTGACTGTGTTTTGTGAAGTAAAAGTTGTCATTTATTAAGATTTGTAGATTTCCTGCCCAGAGAACCCTACCAATGGAAACTACACTGGAAATGAAAATATTGGGAAAAATTTAAAGCATATTCGCTTTGGGATCATTCTGTGTCTAAAGTTTTCACCTTTTTTAAAGGGGCATATAGATTTACATGATTTTATTTTGTTTTATAAGATCTAATTGAATCTAACGGCAGGCTGAAAACCAAAGGTTACCCCGTAGTGCAGTACATTTTGATTAATACATTTTGTATACATGTGTATATGTGTATGTATGTATATATGTGTATATTGATATGTATATATATGTACTGTGCATATGTGTGCATGTATGTATATATGTGTGTATGTGGGGGGATGGGTCTTTCTTTGTCTGTTTCCTGGCGCTACCTTGCTCACGCGGGAAACTGTGATCAAGTATAATAATAATAAAAATAATAATTATAATAACAATAATAAAATAATAATAATAATAATAAACTAAATATAATATCAATCCTACAAGTCCAGCTTAGTCATACGAAGTCCTGTTTAGAAAAGTACATCAATATACTCGCCATAAGATATAAAAAAAATGGCCACTAGACTAACTTTATTTGCTCTGAGTTACTTGGCACCAATCAAACTAATGTATACCAGTAAGTTGCTTCCAGCCTTACCTTTGATTTATATGTTGCAAAGCTGTAACATTCCATGGACAATGATGGACAACACTCTTACAGTTACAACAGGGTCCTCATTAGCTGCTGAGGAAAAAAAAAGTGCTCAGTACTGAATAAAAATTATCCCATGCCACAGACTGAGCAAGATATGCTCAGAACAAGCATTTCTTAGGAGTTTAATATTGGAACTTAAACCACAAATGATATTTCATGACAGTCTATTTCAGTTCTATTCCATGAAAAAATGGTAAGGGTGTAAGTGAACTTGAAAGGCTTAGTAAACCAAAACTTGGGGAATTAGATGAAATTACGTGGGAATGGTATATGACCAAGGAGTAAGAGAGGTGAGGAATTCCCATGGCAGGATGAAGTCAGAGCGCAAAGTTTCTTCTGCATACAACTCTGTTGCACATGGAGTCCATTCTATTATCATGATTCTTCTGTCATCTGAGTAACTCCAGGTCCTATGGTAGTCAGATATCATGCAGTTTTTTAATGTGTTATTGAAGTTAAATTGTTCAGCAAAAGCATATAACTTTGAATAATACCTTATCAACTTTTTCATGTATCCATTTTAGGAATTGAAAAATTTTTTATAGACTTGTGGATAAATTAAGCCAAATGAAAAATTCACTGCCCTATGCAAACATGATTAAGTTAAAACTGAGTCAACTATTTCCAAGCCAGAGGAGAATCCTCTTAACCCAAAAATGTATTCATCTACCTGAGACTATGGATAACTAAATGTCACAAGCTACCGGCATACAATAGAAAAATTGCTAGTTGAAAAACACAATCCATGGAGACCATTATTAATCCCAAAACCTCCCTGGGGGGAATTATAGGGAAACAGCTACAAGTAACAGTGGTTAAGACTGTTTCTCATACATGCCACAAATTTCTAGCGCCAAAACAATTTCTTTCATACATTTTCATACATTTCCTGCATCAGAGAAGTAATTCCAAGAACATAAAAAGTAATGGCCAAAATGGCTCACATCCACCATCAAGGTGTCATGTGTAATTCACCAAAACCAGAGCCCTTTATCCATAATCAGGCCCTACAGAACTTTCTGTGCTTTCCCCAACCATTTCATATGCCCTGGTTCAGCTTATACATCATGTCATCCCTGTACACCACACTGCTCCAGTTTGTTCTATCCCTTGCATGCCTCACACCCTCCTGAATGTTCATGCGCCAAGCCTTCAAAGCTTCCTTCACTTCATCCCACCCCCCTCCCTGGAAAAAAAAAAATATATATATAAATAAAT
>JAYMFT010038653.1:3793-15702 GCA_038088735.1 Panulirus argus | reverse complement strand
TTGCGAGTTCGATCTCAGGGAGAGGCGGGTGGTCCACTGGAGTGAATGAACAGTGTCGTTTTATTTTACAGTGGTGGTGGTGGTGAGTGGTGACCCAGGCTGGGTCTGGAGGGACGTGGCAAAAGACCGCAGTGGCGAATGGCGCGTTGGGTTATTTGGTATCATTACCCAGAAGAGAGTCGGAGTTCATTGACGTCATCGTCGTGGTCGTCGTTTGACCTCGTCCGAGGGGCATGGTACTCGTTACGGTGGGGGGGTAGTGGCATGGTAGGGCATGGTGGTGGGAAAGGGGGGGGGGTGCATGGTACGAATGTGTGCATGGTGGATAGGAGGTGTGGGCGCATGGTAGGGATGAGGGGGTAGGGGGAGCATGTTTGGTGCATGATACAGGAAAGGTGAGGGAGGATGGAGGGTGGGTGTGTATGTGTGTGCATGATATGGGAAAGGCGAGGGAGTGTTGGAGAAACTTCAACGGAACGTGCAAAACAGGGAGTGAGGGAGGACCTGGAGCACTTGGTCCGTCTCTCCCTCACTGGCCCTGCTATGAAGGGGAGAACCCGAGTGTGTGTGTGTTGTGGTTCTCCAAGATGGTAGATTTCTCGGTCGTTTCTCTGGTTCCTTCTCTCTTCCCTTTCTCTCTCTCTCTCATCTCGTTCTTCATCTTCCCCATTTTCCCTCGCTGTTTCCCATCGCCGTCCCTACCTGACTACTTCCTTTACTCATTCTGCCTCAGAATTCCCTCTTGAAAACACCGAATGAAATCGTCACCGCACCGGGTCCCGTTTTCCATGAGTGTATTCTTTGCTCGCCTGGAAACGATTTTGATCAGCCAAGCTTAGAACTACCCTCTTTCGTAGTTCTTCATCACCATTAGGGGGGAGAACTGTGTGTGAAATGTATTGACAGGAAGCCATTCGATACTTTCAGATGAGAATTGTGAAGACAGTTCAGGTGAATTATGTATTTCGTCGAATCGAAGCAGTGTTATGTTTTTTGGTTTTGCTGGATTTACAGTGATTTTGGGCTGTATTCTCTCTGTTGATATCGTGTTCAGCTTTATATGCTGTCCATGTACATGATCAACTCCTAACCACACTTAGAATGTACATCAGTTTTTTTGTGAATATGATATATAGTTTTTCTTTCCTTTGATTGACACAAAAGGGTAATTATCAATTAAGAAAAATGATCTAGTGTAGCACAGGTCTCTAGTTTATTCCTTTTATTATTCACGTGCATAACTAGGTATAAAGTGAAGGTGCATGATAGAATAATATAATGACTTATGGTTACATATATCTAAACTTTCAATTTACCCTGATCTCAGGTTTATATAGGTAATGTGTTTATGGGGAAGAGTGTTGACTTTTTGATGATCAGTGACCCGATGGGAGACGACTGCCAGATGGAATGAGGTGATCTGACGGAAGGCGATATCCTGTTGAGGAACTCTCACACGCGGGGCGAAGTGGCCGTTTTAAGGGGAGATCCCATCGAAGGCGAGTACCCGGTGAGGCGATGCTACCCCCGAAGAAGAGTGTTCAAAGACTGGAACGTACCTCCCGAGGAAGGCGAACACCGCGGAGAACCAGCGGTATCAGCGATGTCCACAGCAGAGGCATAACGGAGCGCTACTTCGTCGCGTCCGTTCTCGTATGCTAAAAAAAAAAAGGGGGGGCCTAGCGAAGGACCACTCGAGAGAGCGAGCCATCTGACGAACGAAGACTTTACTCTCGAGTGAGGCCAAGGTCGATTGCCCCCCTGGCCAACGCCAACACCAGCAGCAACAGGAAGTCTGTTGTGTCTCCTGCTACCCACCAACCGACGCCTTCCGTCCCCCCCGTGTATAACGGGGCTTTATTCCAGCCCAGCGTAAGGCATTTGGCGGTTCAGGTACGTACACTGCCGCAAGCAGCGGCGGTAATGAGCGTGTATTTACAAGGCAAAGGCGAAGTCCACACGAGTCTTCCCTTCTTGTCTTTTCTTTTTTTTTGTAACATTTAGGGTCCAATTTTTTTTTTGTTTTTTTTTTGTGGCTGGTTTTGATAGTTTTTTTCAACAATTTCGCAGCTCGGGTGGTTCAGAATTCGTAGCATCAAACTTTGTGGTCGTCTGTTTTATACAAAGGTCTGGAACCGATCGCTCCGTGCAAGATGTGACTGAGAGTGCGCCAGAGTTATCACTGTACCGAAGACACCTGCTTCCATATGAACGAGTTATCTCAGTCTGCAGAGTTTCTTTCGAATACTTTAACTTTGCAGAGGACTGTACACTACCAGACATAGGCACGGCTCACGCGCGCCTCTCTGGGTGAAGAAAGATGGATAGGGTAGACAAGAGAGCCGTGAAATAAAGAGTAAGGGACGTCGAAGTCTTCATTAGAATGTAGTTGTCTGTTGGGGAGTCGTCGCAAGTCATCCAAAGCACTTCGGATGACTTTGCTGTTACCCCGGCTGGTTCCTTTTTCGCCCCATTATGAGATGGTAACAGCAGTCCATCCCATATGAGTGGAGGTCGATTAACCAACCGTTCGTGTCTCTCCCTCTCCCTCCTCCTCCGTCCCGTCCCTCCCTCGCCTGCCGTTAAAAGTCGATTTCCATGTGTGATAAAAAGCCCCACTCCCTCCCCTCCTCACTGTGTGTTTCAGTGGAACGGAAAGCAGTAATCAGTGCGGGCATGTCCCATGCATAGCCTAGCGCGGCGACATAGCTGTCGAAAGGTGAAGGAGTTGAGGTTGTTTTTGCTGCATTCTCCTCCCCTCCAGGAAGGCTTTTTTCCTTTAAACTTTTTAAGTCCATGGATTTTCAAGTTTCTGTTTTCGACGATTTACAGGGACCGCAGGAATGGCGGTAGGTTGCTTGCTGGGTTCACAGATGGAGCGTTCCTCGTTGTAGGGATGAGGGAGGGGAGGAGGAGGAAGCTGCCTGCACTGACACTTGGGAAGTAAATCATCAGTTGAACGATGGGAATCATTTGTTCCGGTGAGCTGTTCGAAGCGGTGTGTGTGTGTGTGTGTGTTCATTACCATGAAATATCACGTTACCAATTGTCGGTATAAAAAATCACCCGTTTTTTCGGTTCGTGGTCGAGTATGGCGCGTGTCGATGGTGCGAACTAAGTACTGCTACCGGTTGGACGTATATTATCTCATTAATTAGCCCTCTGGCATTGATTAAGGAGTTAATACCGTGGATTACGCAGGTATGAATAGACCGTAGCATCTGATGATAACAGGGCAATAGCAGCTCTTGCCTTTCGTATGCAGCAGTGATGCCTCTTCTGTTCGTGTTATGATTATGCTGGTGTTTGTTTGGGGTAAATAGCCCAGGGGACGGATGAGGACGTAGCGATGACTGATCTAGGGTGAAGAGAGAGCGTATGAATAATCGCGCTGCTCGTCCGTCCAAAAATGCCGACGTATAACTGGTTGTAGGAAGAACAGAAAAAAAAAGAAAGACGAGGAGGAGTCTACGATCTTGTTCAGTGACGAGGAGGCTCGCGGAAGGTCATATGGCCCGAATGAGAAGTAAGAGGTCCTGTTAGGACAAGACGAGAACGTGTTTTCAAGGGAGGCGGATGTTGATTCTGTGTTCAGTGGTTTAAATAAAGTAGGAGAGGCAGATTTTCAAGCTCATTAGGTCTCGTGAGACTTAAGATCTTGGCTGTCGTGTGTCTGCTGACGACACTCTTAAAGGTGTTTTCATGCCCTGGTGTAGGAAGAGGTAGTAAACGCGTGGGGTGATGGGGTCGAGGTGGGTTTTATTGTTTTTGTGGGTCCTCACGCTGGCATATAGTGGGCCCTGGCGATGCGAACGAAGTAATTTCTTCTTTCTTCTTTCTTTCTTTCTTCTAAACAGCCCCAGCTAAAATACCAGGGATTGGAGGCAGCACTTCATCGAAGACATACGACCAGCAATTCAATTCCATTCGTTTTCTGCGGGGAAAGACACCCATATAGACAGACAGACACACCCAGACAGATCGACAGACAAACAGACGGAATTGGCATCCTAGGCATGGCTGGGTAATTAAATGTGAATATCATTACTAATGCGAATCTCTCCAGCCTGAATAGTAAGTAGCGAAGCCACTTACCCACTCCTCGTCTTGGGGTTGCTGGGTGCCTAGGCAATCGTGTAGTGTTGGCTGTGGCCGACGGCATAGAAATGTACCCAGTACAGATAGCTGAATCCTCTGTATAGCAAATCCTACAGGAAAGGGTGCAGGAAGGACTCTCTCTGAGAGCGCGTGTGTGTTTGTGTAATTACCCATTTGTACAGTACAGGGAGGGATTTTGACACTGGTGGTGTCCCATCTCTTGAACCTTCTCTGACATACAGCTTCTTAAAGTTGTGTGTGTATGTGTGTTGTCTGCATAAGCCACGTCCTCAGTCATCTTGTTCCATTCATCCAACACTCTTTTACTATAAAAATACTTTATGAAAATTTTTTATGCCTTATTCTTGCTTAATTTCATGTTATATCCTCTGGTTGCTCTATCCCTACATCTCTCGAAGACCTGTCCACTGTTGTCCATGTCATAGATCTTTTCTGAAGGCTTAAAAAAAGTTTGTGATCGGATCATCACTCACTCCTCTCTCTTCCAAGTGGGTGAATTTAAAAACCTCTAGCCTAAGGCATCAGGTACTTGTGGTAGATTAAGTATGGCGAGAATAAGGGAAGGAGGAGGAGGAGGGAAAAGATTTTAAGTATCAGTAATTTCATTTTTTTTTTTTTGGACGATGTAAGAACACGGTGCATCGGGAACGGCTAGAGCACCACGACAGAACACCCGATGTCTTGAGGTGTCTTCAACTCATGGATTACGACGGTATGACCCTTGGGTATGCGATGATTTAGCCTTTTTAACACGACCTTTGAATAGGGTCAGGAGGTCAGAGGTACAGGCCATCACACTCAGTGGCATAAGACGCCTGCTTTGTAATTTTAACACGACCTTTGGATAGGGTCAGGAGGTCAGAGGTAAAGGCCATCACACTCAGTGGCATAAGACGCCTGCTTTGTGATTTTAACACGACCTTTGAATAAGGTCAGGAGGTCAGAGGTAAAGGCCATCACACTCAGTGGCATAAGACGCCTGCTTTGTAAATAAAAATATATATTTGTACACCTTGCAGCGCAGGGGGACTAAACACCCCTCACCGTCTTTTGTTTCGTCTTTTGTTCGTAGATTTCCAGGAAAATTAATATCTTTCCAGGGATGTGTGTCATTTTGCTTTCCCCAACGATGGCAGCAGAATCAGTCGAGAGGTGTGGTTGTTATGACAGAAGCTCACTCGCGCGACTCACATACTGGAACTCTTGAACCCCTCGAGGGACAGGGAAGGTCTGTGAATCACCATTGCGTGTCGCCGAAGAAGAGCGACTCTCGTGGGCTCCGTAGACCGAACGGCTTGTCGGAGAATTTACGCGCGTCCCCCCGTGACCAAAGAATGGATCATCTACGCTCCAGAAACGGAGGTGGTAGACTTACATGCAGTTTTTTTCCTGTTCGGGTATACCCGTTATCTACCAGGGCGTAACGCTTCCCCCTTAGTGACTTTATTAAAGACTCTCTCTCTCTCTCTCTCTCTCTCTCTCTCTCGTTTTTTTTTTTCATTTTCCGTATACGCGAAAAATGCGTCTCGTCGAGTCCTCACGGAGGGGTGTTGGGGGCCTGGGGTGATTTATGACGTGTGTGTGTGTGTGTGTGTTGAATGTCCCTCTCGTTCTGCCCCCTCCATTAAACCAGCGATTACTGGGCAATAAAAGACTCTCTTGAGATCGCAGGCGGCGCGCTGCTTTTCCTGCCGTAACAACACCTTTGCCGTGACTCGCATCTCGTTAATGCAAGCACTTCCTTACGAAAGTCGTTCGAGGCAACTTTGCTCTTCCGTGATAGTACTGGGGGTCGTTCGTCGCTATTACCTGGAGGAAGTACTTAAGAGACGCACGTTGAAGCAGGACGGTGCGACACCTTGAGCACGACGGCACGGCCCTTGAACACGACGGTACGGCCCTTGAGCACGACGGTACGGCCCTTGAGCACGACGGTGCGGCCCTTGAGCACGACGGTACGACCCTTGAGCACGATAGTACGACCCTTGAGCACGACAGCACGATACTCTAAGTATGATGGCCTGGTACTTGACCTGAAAAGAGTCGTAGCGTCGTGTTCAAGGGTCGTGCCGTCGTGTTCCAGGGTTCGTTCCCGCCGGTCTCGAAGAGACTTAAGATTCACCGGAAAGACGAACAATCGCGTGGACGCTTGTTTGCAATCATACGTCCCACCTGAACGGCACGGTCGGTCGCCCTGACGTCATCATCATATGCAGAAACATTCTCGCACATCCTTTTTGCGAGGGGGGGGTCGGAAGTTAATGACGTCATGAGATTCGAACGCTCGTGACGGAGCGCCGCCCGCCCCCCTAAAGCATAAGATCACACCATTCCGAACCATTTGCCTTTCGTCTGCAACCGAAGAGAACAGCAAGGCGTGGAGTGCCTGCCCGTATGTATGTATAAACCGCCCCAGGAGACGCGTTTGCCACTGAACTTGCCTTGGAGTGCTTGAAGAGAGAGAGGTAGGTTGGGGTGGTGTCTGGTCTTCACCGCTTCGGAAACACAGTTGATGTTACTTTGCTTCGCAAGGAGGATGAGGAGGAAGAGGAGGTCCCTGGACCGGGGAACCACGTCTGTTTTCCGCCTCTCCAGACCACAGTAGATTAGAGATGAAAGTCTCCCGGTTTGTGGTGTGGGCGATTTAGAAGCGACCTGAGTTGCGGAAAGATGTATGAGCGTGTGTATGTGTGATTGCTTTCCGTGATTATTATTATTTGTGTGGTACTGTTATTTGAAATTGGTCGTTTTCGTGTATACTCACAAAAAGAATGTTGGATTTGTAGGTCCAGAGGGGAAGTTATTTACCGTAATGTCTCAGAACAATGAGACTTCGGAGTACGTGTGACGAGGACGGGCGATGCATAGATCTCTGTGGAGTGTATAAGCCATGTATAAAAGAGCTGTGTGAGGTTGTGTGGTGCAGAGGTGTGGACTAGCCTCCATGACAGGTGTGGTGACAGTAACCTTGCTGATCCCTCCTACACACGCACACACACACACACACACACACACACACACGCTCTCCCTCTCTCTCTCTCTCTCTCTCTTCCGCATATAGTAGGCAGCCACCGACCCGGTACTACCTGCTTGGGTACTGGGAGGTTTTAGTGACGGCTACCCATGAAGCCAGCACTTCAGGGGCCATCAAGTGTCACTCCTTTGGCCCAGGTATCTGTCTTTGCTTCCTGCCTCATCCACACGAGGGCTACTGGTTTTCACTCCATGAACATACAATCTCTCCTCCATCACTCACATAGCACTAGACGACACGTAACTAACTCACACGACCCATTTTTCGTAACTGTATTTTTTCCCCCTGCGGTGAGCTCAACGCGCTAGCACTGCCTGCTGGCGAGACCTCGTCGCATGCAGTCGTCGGCACGTCACGCAAGCACGTCCTCCAACAATACGGAACCACACTAAATCCTCCAAGCGAGACGGTACCACCCTTTCGAGTGACGACCTGCTCCTTGGCCTTCAGGTTAGAGGCCGGGTCGTCATGCCCAGGGGTTTGCACACAGCCTCGCTCAGGGGCCTCGGCCTTTCAGACAAGTATTATTGGCAGAGAACACGACAAGATGTCCTTCTCATTTTTACTATCCCCCGCCAGGCACTGCAGGAACATGCCCTCGCTGTGTCATGATTTCAAGTGTCCAGGTTTTTTTGCCTCAAGTACCTAGCGCATGAGACGACTTTCTCGTCGAGTAACTGTCTTCCTCGATTAGCTGTCCAGCGTAAGTGTGTATCGAGTATCCGTAGATGGCATCTCCCATGATTAAGGTGCAGGATAAAGACATAACGAGGTGAAATGGTGGCTTGACCCTGGAGTCCCGCAGAAGGGTCAGAGGCAGAGGTGTTCTCAGCGCAAAGTGTCCAATGAGACGGAGAGAAAGGTTCTCTTAAGTTGTAAACTACTACGGAGAGAAATTATCTCGATTGTTAACTAGGGACGGAGAGGAAAGGTACTGGGAGACCTTAGTATCGCACGGTGTGTTCATTACGAACAGGACTACGCGCTGCTCTCAAGGGACTGTCGCGAATACGTGGTCGGAAGTGCTTGCGAGAGGAACCCGAGTTGCGAAACCCATGGTGTCCTTTTTTTTTTTTCTTTGGCTGCGCACGCCGCCTAAGCCGCAACGGACGGTTGTGGAAGAACTGAGAGTACGTACGTACGTACGTACGTACGTTAGGCCAGGAGGTACCCGGGAAGTGTCCGTGAACCTCCACACGGGCGGAGGGAGGTCGCGCCCACCCAGGCAACCCACAACCCGGAGTGGTTGCGAGTCCCCGAAGTAGCTGGATCTGGAAAGGTCACGGTGATAACGATGGGGCAGGGTAAGTGGGGTAGGGTAAGTGGGGAGGTAGGTAGGTAAGTAGGGTAGGTGGGTAGGTAGGGAGGGCTTACCCATAGCGGCGGTGGAGGGGTGAGGGAGGGGGGAATGGAAGGAGGTCAGTAAAACAAGGGAAATACTGATGGGAAAGGAAACAAGAAGGTGCTGTTCTTAGATATGGTGGACCCCCTGAAAAGGTCATGCCATACCTCACCCTTCGTCGGTACACAGGGGTGTCGCACCGTCGTTCCTGAAGCGTCGCACCGTCGTTCGCAAGGGTACTGCTGTACCGTCGTAATTTCAAGGGTTATTTCTTTTTTTAAGTGACCATCACAATACGTACCTTTTGCCGCATGCTCCTCAAATGAAGCCATCAGCTTTGGTGTACCAAAGGGACGTAGTCCTTAACTGTTTCGCTCTCTTTTCTTTTTTTTGTCACGCTTAATTTACGTGGACACACAAGAGCCAGCACCGGCGACATACCGTAGCGTCATGACGGAACACACGAGGGTTGAAGGGTAATGCAAGCACCTGGTGTAATCATGCCGGAGTTAAGTGGCAACAATTCTGCTGCAATTTATAGACATTTTGGCCGGCTGACTGGCGTTGACGGAGCAGTTAGTTCCTCGGGGTGTTGGCAGACTTTTAGTCCGCTTCGCTATTCGCGATTAGCTTTTATTCGTATTCTTTCAGAATGAGTGAGTGAGAGAGAGAGAGAGAGAGAGAGAGAGAGAGAGAGAGACAGACAGACAGACAGACAGACACAGAGAGACAGACAGACAGTATATGTTGCGGCATTTGTTACATTAACCTCGTTACCACGACGGGACGGTCCATCGGGTGTGTTAGCCTGGCCTTTGACTTAACCCTTATGGGGTCAGGTTCAAAGGCCAGGCCCCATTGTGTCCAAGGGTCGATCGACATAGTGTGGCGCTCAAAGGCTCGTGCCCTCTGCTCAAAGGCTCGTCACACTCAAGGTAACAGAAACCACATTCCCAAGGGTATTACAAGTTTTTATTAATTTTGAAAACCGAGTTGTATGTATTTATTTTCAAAGTGGGGAAGAGGATCTTTATTTATAGTAAAGAACTTTAGACTTACCACGTTGCGCTTACAACCCATGCATATGATGATCAGGTGTTTTGATCTGACTCCCTAAGCATGACCCATATATATATATATATTATATAATGACCTGAAGTTTTGATCTTACCCTTAAGAAAAGAAAAAACAATCAGGTCACAGACCAGACCACTTGAGAACACCCAATGCCCAAGGCTTTACAGGTATTGGTGTCCATGTTCTCTGGCGAAGGGATTCCAACCTCTTACTCGTTTCCGAGAAGGGCACAAATGAGGAGGCCACATGAGGCCTCTTCTCTTCCTTGACTCCGCAGCGCACCTGCAGAGCACCTACACGCTCCAACCGCCACCGTGCTCATCTGTGCCTTGGCAAACACACCTCGTGATCACAGGTTCCGCTACAAGACGAACCGCAGTTATGTGAGACTGCAGTCGGCTCTGCGATGATCAAAAGGGAGGTCATGCCTCCAGAGGAAGTGATTATTTGACAGTTCTCGAGTCGGGTTCCTTCATATGGATCTCATGCTCGAAACAATTTTGTTTTTTTTCCTTTTCTACCAAAGGTGCTTTCGTAGTGATGGTTCATTCTTGGTGTTTTCTAGGAGTGAAACGCAATTGTTTGCCTTGATTTTATTTTTTTGATATTTTGGTTCTGAGAAGCAAATGTGAGACTAGTGGGAAAGACATTGTGTAGCGTGACCGGTATTATGTATAGCTACTCACTGATTCAGTTGATCAATTCCCTGATCAATCTCGAGAATTCATCACCACACACAAGTTAGGCATATGGCTCAACCTATTTTACAATGATGTAGGGACTGCACGGGCGATTGTGCGGGTGTAAACACCTACTGCGGCTGGGATACCTCGTGGACAGTGGCTCAGTTGTGAACGTTGCCGCCCTCAGTCTCACGAGCGGTGATGATTAAAAGTATTTAAGGAACCCTCGTAATGGTTTGTTTACGAAGTAGGATATGGAGGTGGAGAGAATGGCGAGTTCCTTTGGTTAACGCGTACAGGAAGAGGATGCGGAAAGTAAGATACGAGATATGTGTCTCGGTTCTCGCGTGTGTGAAGGTTGGGGGGGGAAAGAAAGAAAAGGCGAGTGAGTCCCTACATGTACGGAAGACTTACCAAGCGGCGAGATAGTTAGTTAGTCAACGTCGGCTGGAAGCGACATTTGGTTAAGGATGAGAGTGAGAGGGGGCAGAAAGTGAGAGTTCCGCAAAGGTCAAGGTGAGAGAGAGAGAGAGAGAGAGAGAGAGAGAGAGAGAGAGAGAGAGAGACCCCGAGGAGGTTTTCTGAGAACCTTGGTCAGTTGGGGGGGTGGAAGAGGGTCGGTTGTTGGTGGGGGGGAGGGAGAGCGAGCGAGACACGCCTGCAAGGCGAATCGCTCTTGCTGACTCACGGATGGACGTAAGAGACGTTTCAGGTCCCACGTAAAAAAAAGAGATGGGTACCGAAAATGATATTAGTAAAAATGAATCGCTCATTTACCACGTAAAAAAGGAATTAGTGGAGTGAAGAATGATTCGAAAGGATGGCTTTATTGCCAGGATGCACGTGGATTAAAAGTGTGTTTTTGCCAGTGTACTCAAACGTTACAGGTGAAAAGAGGCTGATTATGTTAGCTTGGAGAGCGCTGCGGCGGCTGGTAGACCTAGGGAGAGGTGAATTATGCAATTGTGCAGTGAGTTATGCCTCACAAGGAGTAGCGTGGATGATGAGACGATCGCGTCATGTACAAGGGGAGGAAGCATTTGCCTCGTGATTGTTTTTCGTCGGCTTGGGTCAGAAATGTTAATTTTTTTTTATTGTGGTCGAGTCAGCTTCATAAGGAGAGGGAGCAACTATAGAATATTTTATTTCATGGGAAGGGGTTGTGTTCATTTTCCCCTCATACTGTACGCGAGATGAGGAGCGCACTGTAAATGGGAATGGATGGTAGATAGATAGATCTATGGAAAGAATGATGATGAACTAATGACGCTTGTCTTTTTATACAGGCAGTGAAGGAATTGTTTTATGAAATTGCATACCTCATCCAACTTTTCGTCTTTTTTTTTTAATGTTAGCTGAGACAACACGGGCAGCTAAGGCCCTAATCAAGGCCATCCCGTTAACGCTACACACACACACACATATATATATATATATATATATATATATATAGGTGCTACTATAGTATGCGGTCTACCAAGGTATGAATTCTACCGTGACCTCACCGCACCTCTCGTGCCGCCCACCTGCTGTCTACCATAAGTGAACTGTAGTGTTAGGTTAGTTTAGGTTAGGTTAGGTCAGGTTCGGTTAGGTTAGGTTAATGTTTATTTTTATCTTCCTGCTCTTCAAATATATAAATATTTTGTAAATA
>JAYMFT010038631.1:0-15702 GCA_038088735.1 Panulirus argus | reverse complement strand
CCCTCCCTCCCTCCACCCACCCACCCACCCACCCACCCACCCCCACCACCTCTACCCAGGCATAATATTTATGCTGGTCTGGGAGTCTCATTTCTTGTTCCTTCCCCTCCCCCCCCGGAGGGGGAGGGGGAGAACTAAAAGCTTAATACGCTAGGGAGGTGTGGTCGATCAGGCCGTGGGTGGGTGGCCGCATCCCGCATGGCCAACATCCCTTTACGTTTGCAGATGATTGGATAAACCCGTTTGGAGTTGGTCAGTTGTTCTCTCTCTCTCTCTCTCTCTTTTTCTCTCTCTCTCTTTTTCTTTTCCTTATCTGGGACGGACGGCTTTCAGGTTGGGTTGAACAGCCCCAGAGAACCTAACCTCCCTCCCCCTCACCACCCCTTCTTCTTCTTCTTCTTCTTCTTCCCCCCCCCCCCCCCCCCCCCCCTTCCTTCTTCCCCTCGTGTTTGCCGCAGTGTTGTGGAGCTGTCGGTCGGAACACACGTCCCTGCTCTTCAGTGGGGGGTTGTTCCGCCCCACAACGGCTTGCCGTGGGTTGTGGTTCCCTCTTCAGTGGGGGGTTGTTCCGCCCCACAACGGCTTGCCGTGGGTTGTGGTTCCGGCCAGACTTATACATCTCCAATCTGGTAAAAGCGCCCTCTCCTTCCTGATACAAAGAGAAAGCTTTTCCAGTGATGCTCTCGTTCGTGACTGCTTCATCGGCTTCCGTAAACGTAGAAAAAAGAAAAAAAAAACGGGAAGTGTAAAAGTTTATGTAGGCTAATGAGGGTGCAAACTTTTCGTTTTCTGTGCAGTATTCATCCCCTACAGATCACTGCATTGTCCCCTCCGTCGGGAAGGGACAAAGTCCCCTCCAGCCCTTCCTCTTTGATGGGGGTGTGTTCATCGTCCCCCCCCCCCCCGGCGGGAAGCTATTGTCTTCGTCTTGCTGAGTCGTCCAGCGCCGTGGTTTCTCGCGGGTCGTTTACCTCCCCATCTTGCGTTGGGGGGGTGAGGGGTGAGGGGGCGCGCCTCAGCCCAGTAGCCTCCTCGGCCCTTGCGTCTTCGGCGTCCGTTGCGTTCGCCTCGTAACGAGAGTCGCAGACGTATTTGCTACCACCTCCCCCCATCCCGTCACTCACTCGCTGCTGGACTGTCCTCTCCTCTCCTGTCCTGTCCTGTCCTGTCCTGGGGAGACGTGGGTGGTGTGTTCTCTTGCCAGCGTTCTCCAACCGTGTTCTCGCTGGATATACACGGTTGAGCCAACTGAGTGGACCCCCCCCCCATCGCTTGTAAATGAGGTAAATGAGGTTATGACGTGATATAACGCCGAGAGGTTATGGCGTGTGAGGAAAAAGAAGAGGGGCGTCCAGTATATCAAAGCCGTTGTGAAAAGGGTTCGATTTGCTCCTGAATCTGGAGGGAATGAATCGGGTTCGAATCTCTCTCTCTCTCTCTCTCTCTCTCTCTCTCTCTCTCTCTCTCTCTCTCTCTGCCGAAGAAGGTCGAAGGATCATTGTCCCTCTTCAGCAGTTCTCTCCCCCACCACGTCTGGCATATTTTATTTTTTTTTATGACGAGGTGGTGAGGCACTGGTGTCTCGTGCGCGCGCATAGCGTTGACGGACGCTCTTATCTGCTTCCCTGACGTATCTGTTGATTATTTTTCTCTCTTGTTAACATCCGTAGAGAGAGAGAGAGAAGAGAGAGAGAGAGAGAGAGAGAGAGAGAGAGAGAGAGAGAGAGAGAGAGAGAGGCAGGAGCGCGGGTGCTTGTGGGTTCGTCAAAGCCCCTCTGGGGAGGGTTTTCGATGTCTTGTCACGCTAAATGCCGTTCGGTGTGCGGGTTTTACGTGCATCTGCTTTTCTCTGGGGGTTGACAGGGGTGGCTATCCTCCTCCTCCTCCTCCTCCTCCTCCTCTTCCTCCTCCTCCTCCTCCTCCTCATGTTCCGAACACTCAATACCACTTACCCCCAATGCCACCATCGGGGCGCAATTTAAGCCCCACTGCGCCGCACAATAGGATCCATCTAAACAGCTGGCGCTCGCGCGGCAGCCGGTGCCGGATGTCAGGTGGCTGGCTGTGTGTGTGTAGCACGAACCGCTCGCCACCACCTGTCACCATATAATATAGCCAGCTGACAAGGCAGGACCAAAACTTGTGCTGGCTGGCGTGGCCCGGTCCGGCCTGGCTGGCTCGTGGCCCCCTTGACATATTGTTACTGTCAATTTGTCCCCAGCCTGTCCTCACTGGACGGGGGGACGGGGTGGTGGGGATAGGAGGATACAGGACGGGAAACGTGAGAGGAAAAGAGAGAGAGAGAGAGAGAGAGAGAGAGAGAGAGAGAGAGAGAGAGATGCAGTATATAACATGGAACGTCAAAAGGTATTATTTGTACCTTCCTGTTTTATCACCCTCGTCGACCCTTCCAGACTGGAGGGAGCACCATGTAATCATCGTCACTCCCTCATATTAAGCCTCCGACCTTGGTCCGCTAGCGAGGAGGCAACCCAAGGCTGTCGTTACTGGCGTTGTTGATGTTTTAATTCTCCCATCGTTATGGTGTATAATTCCCCACGTGCACGTAGGCGGGACACTGAGTGATCCCATCACACGTTTTCTCAAGGACAGAGTGAGGGATGAAAGGGGTTGTTAGTTGTAGCTCGTGTTAGTGATGGGTGTTAGTGGCGCTCTGGTGTTATGTCGTTAGTGATTGGCTGTTAGACAGCGTGAACGATGGCTGTCAGACTGGTGTGTATTACCGGCAGAAATTGTTGCTTAGATTCCATTCCGTCCTAATGATTTTAATCGCATATTTCAGTCTCTCTCTCTCGTGTCTCGTCCAGCCATCACCATAATCTCTTCCTCTCCCACCTTCTTTCTCCCTTCGCTCTTTTCCACTCCCTCCCTCCCTGCCTGTCTCTCTAGCTCTCTCCTTCTCCTCTCTCCCTCCCTCTCTCCCTGACCCTGCCTGGTCAAGCTAACCCGATTACCGAACCCAACAAGGACAAAACCCATATACAGTGACCCAGCTCCTGACGCGATGTTTTACCCTCCCTAGGAATCGCATTACTAAAAGTGAATCAAGAAAGCTTACCGGGTTTGGGTAAAACAAGCCTTGTGTTGAATTCCCCGGATCATAATGGGGAAAAAATGTGGAAGATCTCTTTGCGTATTAGGACAGAACGATGCGTTGATTTAGAATGTCTTTGTTCGCGTAGTCTTCATCAAGGCCGAGCCTTGAATATTACATAAAAGAGTTGCTAGAAAGTTAAAGATGATTGAGGGGAAGAGGAAAAATGATGTAAGGGTTTTAAAGGAAATGGAAAAAAACCTAGCTTTGCGAAAGGATTAGATTGTACCTGTTATGAGAGACATGAGAGGGCTAAAGCTTAGCCGTGTAAGGAAAGAAACAGACATCCCAAAGGTCCACCAGTGAGTCACCAACGACCACATAGTAATCATGTCACCCGTTGGTTTACCGAGTATTACAAGGCCTAGCTGATGATGGGAGCATGCAATTAGCCAGACCTTGGGAACACAAAGCGAGGTAATATCTATCGTGGAGGGAAGGAGAACCACCAACACTTGCGGCGTTGGGCAAGTGGGTCAAGTTTTAAAACCAAAGTGAGCGAATTGGAAAGTTTTCAAGTCGGATCGTTTTGCCCTCGTCTCTGGTAATAGGTGGATAGAGCCAGAGTATCCACAGATGTCAAAGCAATGCTCTATACAAGAACGAATTGATTCTATGCAAAATTTTAACAATTTTAGAGGAAAATGATTTTTGTTGTAATGGTCAGGACTCACGTATACATGAAATATTAAAAATTCTGCGCATGCAGAAAATTGATACCTGGAGGAACTTGCCAATACCTTATCAGGTTAGATCAGGGTCAGGTAATGAGCCAATACCAGCGACCCCCAAAGGAGATTTAGTTTGTCTTGTCCTTAACAAAAGGTTTTTCCCTCCCGTAATAAGGAAGGATTCTGTTATCATTTATCTTTTAAGAATTGCTGATTTTGACGCAGTTAACTGACTGGTTATTTTTCAATCAATTTTAGATTAAGTATCATGTTTGATGCAGTATTTGAGTGTATGTCTTTCAACTGTAACCCCGGCATCAATACTTCTCATGTTTTCTTAACCTTTTATTGATCTCTGTGTTCCCCAAGAACCATATGTTTTCATCCGGCATACACACACACATACACACACCCACCCACGCACCCACCCACCCACACACACACACACACACACACACACACACACACACACACATTCTCCTTTTGTGCTGTTATTGATCTAAAGAGAAACAGGGATGGACTGTGACGACCTCTCGGAAGTAAATAGATATGATTTCTCAAAGAACTGTCGAGTATTATGTGAGGAAAGAGAGACGAATCTGAGAGGACGCATCATAGGATCATGTTATTAATTTTTTCTTCATAAAATCAACAAAAAACTTCATTTGATAATCAATTAAACTTTAGAATTTCACGTCACTTCGTATCTAAGGAAAATATGGGTATTAATGAATGCTAGAACACATATTTTACGAGGTATGTACAAAGGTTGCGCAGGCAATCAACTGAAATGAAAAATTAAGTATTTTGATCAGGGGCGATTTGCTTTTAGAAAGAAATCTCACTGACGTTTTTTCTTACCTTATTCATAACCTTAATGGGTAGTCGAAGTGTTCATTGAAAAAGACATACTACAAAGTTGTTTTTTATGCGTTCATGTAATAACACCGAAGCTAGTTTATTTTTGCTTCAGAAATATGAATTACACGCGAATAAACCGTCAGTACCCAGAGATATAGTATTGGTCTTGCCAAGTCAGATTCGATTCACTGAAACGTTATTCTGATCCACATGTGAGGATTACCACGTACCTCCGCTGCGGTAGTAAATGCCACTTACGGAAAGAGACTCACTGTTTCTTCCGAAGACGACTTTTTGATTGCTGAAGGACATCCGAAGTAATTATCAGCTGATGTATTACTCAACAGAGCAGATCCCTAAGCTTAATTTGGCTCATTAACCTTAGAATACAGACGGGATAACTGTCAGCTAAGTATTACTTCATTAGCAAGAACTACAAGAGCTGTAACCCACTCACATCAGTCTCAGTCAAAGTACACAGTAATGCTCTTCAAAAAGTAAATGAAAAAAAATTCAGTATCTTTACTGGAACATCTTGGGCTTTTCACTCAATAAACGATGCGTAGAACAAACGCTTTTTTTTTCCATGTTCTAAACTAGTTTAGCGTTGGTCAGCATTCGCTTTCTCCTTGCCTCAAGTTCATGCAAGATGATCTCTCACTTCACGCAAACCCAGACAGACATGCACTCTCTTTCAGCCACTTAGTGGTAGTAAGTTTTTATCTTATAATTAGTCACTCCTTTATAGATGTTTTAAGTACCTCTACTTTGGTACTTTTCTAAGATTAACTACTTAGATATATATGAGAACACCAAAGGAATATGTATACCTATTGCCCTTTAGTCATGTCATGAAAATACTTCTAACCTCCTAAGGACGTCGGTACAACCCTTTAGCATTGATAAACCAACCCTTGGGGTGCGGCGATGGCCTGGTTTCGTCGTCCTAGCCTCTAATTAATGGTCAGGTCAAAGGGCGAGGTCATCATTCCTAAGGGGTCGTACCGCTGGGCTCCAGGGGAACGAGCATAAATGTTGTTGTATGAAACACTTGAGTGAGTGAGACAGAGAGACAGAGTACTCACCTCCCAGCCTCAGTTCGGCAGCATCCTGGACGGTCTCCTGGTCTCCCCTGACGAAGCACTGGTACATTCCTGCGTCCGCCCTCCCCACGCCTCGCACCTCCAGCACGGAGCCACCCTCTGGATCGTGTGCTCGGCCGTGGGCGCGGGCAGGATGGGGCCGGCGTCGTTGCAGCCAAGGAAGGGGACGTCACGGAGAACGGGCGTAGTAGACATGGGCAAACAAGAACCCGGGTGTGACAGGCGTCGTCGTGAGCAGAAACAGACGGGGTGTTCAGGCGTAGGCGGTGGCGAGTGGTGGTGGGCGTGGTGGTATTCAGCCGTGGGCGTCGACACAGTGTGTCAGCGTTCAGGCACGGCCGTCGACAGTCGCGGGTTTTCGAGTCCAGCCACAGGGGCGGGGGAGGGTGACGCGGGCGTTGACAGAGGTGAGGTAAAAAGAGAGAGAGAGAGAGAAAAGCACATTATTCCCCGGCACAACATGGAGGTGACATAGTAATTTGTATTTCAAAAATCTTCCCCTGGTTGCCGGACGAGGTTAAAACAATTTTGCAAATTTTAACTCCCAGCGCCGGTGGAAAACAAGTAGCAACACAAATTCTACCCTTACCTACCCCACCCCCCACCCCCTCCGGCAACACTACAAAAACAAACAGCAACACACACACACACATTTTACCGAAGTTAACATCGTTTTAGAAATTTCATTACATTCATTTGCCCCCAAACAATGATTGGTGGCCGGACAGAAATATGATGATTGGTTTAGCACCTCCCAAAAAGCCTTTTCAAATCTGACGTCCTATGTTTATGGTGGCAAATGCATGTAGCATTCACAGATCTGTTACGAATTTGAACAATAACTTTCCCGTGGGAGAAAAAAATTCCCGTTACTCTTACGGACGTCGTGAAAGGCTTTAGAGCCATTCCTACTCTAAGCTCATTGAAATATTCAATGATGTTCAACTCTATTCAAATTCCTTCACTGTCAGTTCTCTCTCGTGTGTCAAATGTGCTTTAACCGGATGGTGTTCCAACCACCTTAAAGTCCTTTTATGAAGCTGATGATGATAGACTTTTAAGTAATGAGTGGAGTTAAGTAATTAAAGTAATTTTACTCCTTGCAAAAAAATGTGCAACAAACCGGGTACCGCTGGGAGTGTCAGAAAATGAAAATCTCACACAGGAAAAAAATAGCTCTGTACTGTTTTGCAAACAGCGTTCTGATCTACCACAAATCTCTCTGACTAAACAAATGTTTCAGTCTCGTTATCATAACCACATGCTATCCTTATTTCCCATGCCTCTTTTATTGCTTTTGTTGCTTATCAGGTTATCCTACACGTGAGAGATTTTCATTGTTATTCCTAAGGGTTTTAAAACTCACTTTAATGAGTTTTTAAACTGAGAAAGTACTGTTTCCTGGCCGTTATTTGCGCTGCAGGTTAAACTAGTGTATCAACACAAACATAGCCCGTGCAACGGAGTCTATGTAACTGAAACATGTCTAAGAATACAGCCATGTTGCCTGAACCCAGTCAGTCTATGTTGGCAGAGGTTATGTCACTGTGCCCTTTGTTGATATTGTCTGCACTAGTGGTCTACATCAGCTTATTCTGTTACTACTGTGGTGGACGTTAGTGTAATCCTTCCGGCGTCACTGTATTATGTGGTTGTATTATGTAAGCTGTTGTTACTGTAGGGTTTAACAGATAATTTTGAATGATGATAACCTTTCTCATGTCGTTCTGTACTATGGAGCCCGCGCCAGACGAGCCCTTGTCAATGTAGCCAACAGTGTTATACCTTGTACTAGTGTAGCATGCTTTTTTATAGTCTTAAACTAGGAATAACATTGATGTTGAGACATTTCTTATAATCTCACTGGGAATTCTCACATTCTGACTCATGCCATGTAATCTAAACACACCTTTAAGGACGGCTGTGCACATTTCAAAGCCCTTTCAGTTACCCTTGATTACTCGTATTCAGTTCAGTATAAGCAAGGTGAGCTCTGATGTAAGGGATGGAAACCCGTGACTTGTGTTTACTCAGTGTTCAGATATCATTTGCATAGTGACTAATATTTATATATATGGCTTTACAACCCTTTCTTACCTGTGATCGCGATTTTCCCGGCAGCGGTGATGACATGACCGTCCTTAAACCAGGAGACGGAGTGAGGGTGTGAGCCCGGCACCTGGCAGCGCAGTACGCCCACTCCGCCCGCGTCCACCACCAGCACCCGCGGGGTCAGGTGGGCGGTCACCGGCGCCGCCCGCTCAACCCGTATCTGCACAGGGGAGAAATTGGAGCCAGGTGTAAATGGGGAGGAGACTAAGGGAGGTAGGGGAGAGATAAGGGAGAGAGGCGGTGGTTATGAGGGGCAGGTCTACGGTATAATAAGGTCTGGGGGTGTGTGGACACGGGAGGTGAATCAGCTGCTGTTCTTAGATGACGCGGCTCTAGTGGCAGAATTTGGATTAGAGACTCAGTGAACGAAGAACGTTGTGCTGTGGGACTTACTCAACTCTCTCCTGGTCTTTTAGTCAATGTGGAGACCAGAACTGCTGGGTAATGTTTCTCTACAGCCTCACTTACAGAATCTCCGTGGATGGATGTATTGTAGAACGTCTACTAAAGCAACACCCCAGGCTCTGAGTTCTTGAGGTTCTTGTAGAGCCATCGTTCTTCACCACTGAAACTCACAGCGGCGTTAGGAAAAACAGGTGACTACAAGGTCCAGTTAAACGAGGATGGAGAACTGGCCAGCGACGCGAAGAGATCATTACAAGTCCAGAAGACAGAAGACAAAAAAAAGAAAAAAAGAAGAATGAAATCAAACCTGAGCGTCCAGCAGGAAAGCAACTCACTGACGTAGTTTACAAAGAACTTTATCTTGTGGAATCAACGTGTATGGTGCTTCAAGGTGTAGGACAGAAAGAAGACTTAAGACTCGATAAAGAAAGAAAAGTCTGGTACTTAGGATGAAAGGAGATGAAAGTAGATGGAGGAGGTCTACTTAGCCAAAGCGGATATGCTTAGGAAATGGTGATAAATACGTAAAAGAATGAACGAGACAGGAGCGAGACTCGCTCCATTGCCCTCTTTCTCTCTGCCTCTCTTATTCCTCCTCCTCTAAAATTCATCCTAGGCTGGGGAGCCAATGAATACCGTAACAGATGATGACTTTGAGCACGGCAGCAGCAGTGGCGTTTACCCAATGCATCCTCAGAATGCACAAGGGAGTTCATCCCTTATTTCTCAGAGAGAGAGAGAGAGAGAGAGAGAGGATCTCTCTCTCTCTCTCTCTCTCTCCGGAGAGAGAGGGTTTTAATGGAAAGGCAAAATGCCCTCATGGGCGTATCTTCATAGGGAAGGAAAATGCGAGTCTGCGTTAGTCATGCCGAACTTTTAGTACTTATAAGCAGGGGAAACGAGCCTCGGGGCTTTGCCGACTAAAAAAAGATTTTAAACTTGTTCACTTTGTTCAAGGGGGGGGGGGATAGTGTGGTAGTGGCCGGCAGTGGTGGTGGTGGTGGTAGGAGCCTGGGGATATAGTGTGGTAGTGGCCGGTTGTGGTGGGGGGGGGGGGGGGGAAGGGAGCCCAGGATATAAAAATGGCTTACAGCTTTGAAGGCCATCAGGCGGGATGATCCAGTTACCGATATCCAGATTACAGAATGAAGTTAACGACCTTTTCTTTTTTTTTTTTTGTACCCCCAGATATTTTGCATCGCTCGATGTTCCCCGGCAAAGACAGTGTCGTAAGTTTGCACCGGGTATCGTTCTTTATCTCTGGTCGTAAAAGGCTGACGTTACGGGCGGGCTATGAAGCAGAATAGATGTAGACATAATAGTATTGGAACGTATGTTACGTACCGGAGGCAGTTGGTTAACACAAAACGATATATGAAGTTCCCTGTTACTCCTGATGGGTTATTTCTTCATCCAAGCGTTTGTCGTTTTTTTATAATTACTGTTTGTGTCTCACGGGGAGAAAGTTTTACTTCCGTATGTATATGTTTTAGAAATGATATCCTATATTTACTTTGTTGTATACATGGAGACAGAAAGGTTAAGTAAAAGGCTCTTTACTACCTTCCATTCCCTCTGGCATTTCAGTCAGCAGGAAAACAACTACGAGGGAGCACCATGTAGTATGGAGAATGTACTGAAATGAAAATTTCATATTCAGTTGCCACATGATTTAGTTAACGACAAAAAAAAGGGGGGGGGGGGGAGCGTATGGTTGGCATCTGCAGTGAAGGTGTGCGAGTGACTGGGAAAATTACAAGAGAAAAGTTGCATATGAGATATGGGTAGAGAGAGAGAGTACCGATGAACTTCAGAGTAAGAAAATGTTTTGGTTGGAGTTGAGTACCAAGAGGAGAACAAGAGGACACACACTGCGATGGCATTGTAGAGAGCGGATGGGGCAGAGTGAGAGAGGAAATGTGAAAATGAAATGGTGTGAGAGTATATATATTGCGGGACTGCAGAATGTGTGTTTTAGATGACAGGGCGGGGCGGCGGGGGGGGGGGAGGAGGGGGTGTTGTGTTTGGGAAGAGGTGGGATGTGGAGCGCGAGTTATGGTGAATAGGTTGTAAAAAAGAGTGTAGTAGATATTGGAAGGCTGCTTCAGATGAAATGCGGTAAAGCGTCAGGAGTGAATAAGACTGTTACTGAATATCTCAAGACTGGAGGTGACGGTGTTCGTGTAGATAGAGAGATAGACTGAAGGATGATATGAGAGCATATTGCTAGCGTGATATTTATATATGAATAACGAAATACCTACGCGAGAATTAATCTAACTCTTTTCACTCTTGCCTCCAGAAGTGCCAACTTTGTCCTGCACTCGTACACGATCTGAAGGCACCGGCGCCAGAGAGGATGCAGGCAGAGTGCAAAACAGACCCAGGAAATCCTTCGCTTGGGAGGCGAAGACCTCACGATGGCTCACAACGAGTGAGAACTGCTCAGGGTAGTCATGCTTTGAGCAAACCAAATGCTTGTTTGTTCCTTTACTTGCGCAGAGTCGTTATACATAATGTTGCCTGTTATCATTAATTTCTAAACTGATATGATACCCTCAACATCCCCGAAGAATTCACCTCTCAAAACTGCCCCCTGTGCGACCTTTCCCCCCGGCGGAACACTCGCGAAGATCAACAAGATACATATCATTCGTGGTCGCGCGCGTTTGTGTGTGTGTTCGCCTCGCGCCAAATTCAATATTGTCGTCTTGTTGGGGAGTCTGGCGAGCGCCGGTGGTCTTCTGCCTCCGCTGCTGTTGCTGGTGGACGCGCGCCGAGGAGGCCGCCAACAACTACAAGGATGGGAAGAGCGGGAAAGAATGCGCCTCACGTCCTCCCTCCGGCTCAAGACAAATAGAAGACAACCTTGTGAAATATGACGTCGGTCGTCACTTACACCCAACACTTTGGGGTGTGCAAGGCTATACGCTCCTCCCTGGAAGGGGTTCTGGAACGGGAAAAGAATAGCGTGAGAAAGCTTGAGTTGTGGAGGACCGTACGCCTTCTGGCAGGGTTCTGCAGCAGGAAGGAATCGCTTGAGAACGCCTACGTTGAGGACCGTGCGCTCCCTGGCAGGGTTCTGGAACCGGGAAGAATCGCTCTGGAACGTTTGAGTTATGGAGAACCATACGGTTCCTGGTAAGGTTCTAGCACTGAAGACAGCTGGGTAGCTCATGCACTGCAAAGCTAAAAATCTGCAGAAAGTTTTAGCATAAGGGAAAGGAAATTAGTACATAACACCTCGATGAAGAAAGAGGAAATCTTTGCCTGATACATTGAAGACAAGAGAAAGGAGTGCACATGGATTAGTGTAGTGGGAGCCAAGTCATTGATTCTGAGCCTACCTGAACAGTGAAGAAAAAAAAAAGAAGGCAAGGCTAGTCGGGTTTGCCTCTACCGTTCGTGGTTACACAAGGATTATACACAAGCTACCTTCAGAAGCTCATGGTCAGTCTTGGTGCTCGGGAATGTAAAGGGAGTGATCTTTTACATCTGGAGCAGATCCTTTGGCGTTGATAGTGGGATCAACATATGTGACGAATCAAAGAGGATTTTACTCTTAGATAAGGAGGGAGAGAAGCCTTCGGAATTAATTAATACCATTCGATGTTAAGGAACTAAAGAAGAGATGGCATTAGAAATACCCCTTTAACGTCTTGGAAATAGAACCCATTAGGAACACTCTCGATATATATATATTTGTATCTCGAGGTAGCAAAACAAATGACTGCTGATGTATTTGTTTCATAAACACTTCAGAAATATACCGTGTCCCTAAAATAACGTCATTTTCAGACCAGTGAAGGACTGAAATTTAATGGTCTTGGTCTGTCCATGAAGTACATTTCTCTTGCGGTTCTGCCTTTAGTATAAGTACCGGTGTTCATATTGTCGTGTATTGAGAAGCTGACCACACAGGTAGCAAGCCTTCATGCTTGCCGTAGAGGTAAAAAGTTCTGGTGAAGTTAAAGATGAGAGCTAAAAAGCAAGAGAGAAAGAGAGAGAGAGAAAAGTATGAGGGAAAAATAGGAGAGAGAGAGAGAGAGAGGAATACAAACGTATTTACCAAGAGACGCATCATCTCTCTCTCTCCTCACCTTCTGTTCCCGTCATATCTCTTCCACCTTTCTTCCTCCCTCCCATTCCTCCACTCCTCGCTCCCCTTCCTCTTCCTTCTCCTCCCCTTCCCTCATGATGGCCGCCTCTTCCTTCCTCTCCCGGCTCCCACACCGTCTGGGGGCCAGTCAAGGAGCGTCTTCAACCCGCTGGAAGAACCTGACATATTAATTCCACAACAGAGGAAGCACATTTCGCTCGGCTTGGAAAGATATGTTTACAGGAAAGGAAAACTCCGGAGACCATTATGGCGCGGTTCTCTCGCCCGCTTTGATAACCTGGTCCAACCGCGGTGGTGTTTCCTATAACCGGGCACAGGTGGTGTTTCCTGAGTCGCACATTAGGTCTCAGTCGAGAGCGTTTCTCTTTTTTTTTGGGGGGGGAAGAGGAATCCAATACGCATCTATGCCTCTCCTCCTCCTGTCTCAAGAGGGGTTCGAGTACGCTTCAAAAATCCATACGCCAGTGGACAACTTTCGCGTCGATGAATTATGCACTCGTGCAAAAACCTGAGAACAATCACTCTCCAGCACACGTCCCCCTCCCCCATTTACGAGTCATGAGTGTGTCGAAATCAATACACTTAATTCCTCTTTAGGTCTTTAAGATCGATATTTACATTATTTCAAAGAGACGATGGATATTGCTGTACTGAGCGGCACCCTTCGGCAACGCAGTAGTGAACTCTTGTTTAACAATGTCTTCGTGCAACTTAGAGAATCTGGAATTAAGACTAGATATTCTACTTCAGTTTAGAATTTCATATGTTGCTTAGAATGTGGTCTTGTCTACTGTATGTGTCATCAACAGTACGATTCCTCACATTCAGCCTCTCTCCATATTGCCACCCGTGTTCGGTGTTCTGTTCCTTACTCTCTTAAAAGGCTGTGGTTTATATGAGAGGCGTTTGAACTTAAGTGTTCTACTTGATGCTCTGCCTCGCCTCTCTTTGTACCACGAACCTTAAACCATTCGCATGGGAGTACATGGGAAGGATAGGTAACCGAAGTCCTGATGCATATGAGGAGGTTGTCCCGCTGGAGGTCGGTAGCAGGATGCATCAATCCTAATCTCTGTGGATGGAGAGTAAGCCAGTGCCTGGGAAGGGCATAAAATAGAGGACCTGATGGTTTATAACGAGATTATCTGCTGAAGAACAACAGTGAAGAATGCTATATTCTTAATTCAAACAGGTAGAGAGGCAGGATAGTACAGCAGAATAATTCTAAATTTCGACGTTCGTTACTAACATATCTACATTAGAGGGGTTTCGCCTTCTGCACGGGTCATATC
Source organism: Panulirus argus (assembly GCA_038088735.1). Classification (NCBI taxonomy): domain Eukaryota; kingdom Metazoa; phylum Arthropoda; class Malacostraca; order Decapoda; family Palinuridae; genus Panulirus; species Panulirus argus. The sequence goes on along the minus strand of JAYMFT010038631.1, from coordinate 2,023 downwards.
GTTTACATAGAACCCGAAGCTTTTGAACTGCACAGCTTATCTATCTCAGCTATCATGATATCAAGAGTTGTTATCTCCTCAAGTTGTCTGGCGGAAGTCTATTTTGTGTTGAGATAAGATTACCAGCTGTATTTGTTTGTTTTTCTGTATGTCTTTTCTGCCTCATGTTTTTTCTGCTTATCTGACGTTGTGCGAAATGATGCCTTTTGTTTCCCCATGTCTGCGCTCACTCTCGAGTTTTTTGTAGAACTCTGATGAAATGTTATATCATAATCTATTAATTACCGTGGTGGACCGAAAGTTCCCCTGAGTGTTAGAAACGTCTTGGTTTGATGTGTAATAAAACCCTTTAATGTTTCACAATAATCAGTACATAACAACCATTTATTCACTTGAAATTCCGCAGTCTGACACCGGAAAGGTGTGAACAGTCAGCTTTGAAGAAGACGGTTCTCGTCGATAGAAAACGGAGTGGCAGTGAAAGCGTTTGAAGAAATGGGAGAGGAATAAAAACTCGCAAGAAAAACTAGACAGGACCGAACCCACCGACCGTTCTCTTGATTACGGAAGGTCCGTCTCGCCCACCTAATTGAATTGGCCGCGTGCTGAGTAAATGAAGTTCGCTCCTTACTAACACAAACAGTGCCCCAGCGGCCCCTTGGAAAGCCTGCCTGTAGACACACAAGCACCCCCCCTTCGCCATACCAATGCCAGAGAAAATGTAGAACCAAAACGGTCCTCTTCCATTTAGACTTTAAAGAACACGGAGACACTGTCATTCCTTCGTCTGGTCCTGTCTAAAAAATATGTATATTTAAACATTTCTTCTACGGATCGTACTCAGACAACATGCAGAGAGAGAGAGAGAGAAAGAGAGAGAGAGTGTGTGTGTGTGTGTGTGTGTGTGTGCTTTAGTCCTCTCCACCCCACACTAGTGATTAGTTAAGCAACAAGACGTGGAGGCTTGTCGTGGCTCGTGCCTGGGGCAGGCCAGACCAAGTGGGAGGAGCTGCTCATTGCCCTACACTACAGGCTGCCAACATGTGTGTCATTGTTTTGGAGGTAATGGCCAGGAAGAGCTGTGGGTCAGTAACTCAGAAGCCTTAGATTAGAATACGATCATACAATAGTAATGATAATGATAATAATGATGATAATGGTAATGATAATAATAATGATGATGATAATGATAATAAAAATGATAATAATAAGAATGATAATAATAATGATGATAATACTAATGATAAAAATTATAATAATAATAATAATAATAATAATAATAATAATAATAATAATAATAATAATGATAATGATAATAATGATAATACTAATAATAATGATAATAATAATAATAATAATAATAATAATAATAATAATAATAATCAATATTGATAATAATGATAATTATAATAATAATAATAACAATAACATCTATTATTATTAACAGCAATAATATAAAGAATGATAATGTGTCTAGATATACTCTCTTGTCTGTATATATATTCTTCAGAGCTCTTGTGTATTTTCTATGTCCCAGCTTTCTTTCATACGGAACGTATAGATAAACTGGAAGCCATCGCGAGTTTAAACGCTCAACGAAGAATTCCCGAGTTACGTTAACACTGGAGATTATCGAGGCTTTGAACTATTGTCATACAACATATTTGTCAAAATATTCAAATGATTTTGGGCTATTGATTTCGGACCATTAATTCGTACATAGATTAACAAATAAAAACATTAAGATATTCTAACTTCCAGATGATTGTGAATAATTATAAACATCACTGCTAACATTAGTATCGGCATCGATGAGACGCGAGTGTACCTCGAAGAAATATGTGTAAAAATTCAATATAATCTCTTTTTCTTACCAAAAGTATCTGCCCGCTGGCGATAAGGAGAACTACTGAGAGAGAGAGAGAGAGAGAGAGAGAGAGAGAGAAAGATATATATATATATATATATATATATATATATATATAGATAGATAGATAGATAGATAGATAGATAGATAGATAGA
>JAYMFT010038620.1:0-15702 GCA_038088735.1 Panulirus argus | reverse complement strand
ATATATATATATATATATATATATATATTTATATATATATATATATATATATATATATATATATATATATATATATGGCTATGAACATGAGAAGAGTTCTTATACCTGCTTCAGTCAACGATATACGGATACCCCCTATGGCTAAGCTGAATTTGAGGGGAATGACTAATAGTTTTGAATACATGATCTACCATCCCACATGCTCTGGGGTTGGCAAGATATTACAGGCACTTAAGAAATATGAATATTTATGGAGTTACACAGGAGAACGTTAGCCAAATTAAGAGAGACTTTTCGAAGTCTCCTTCAGGTCTTTCTAAAGTACTTTACCAGGCTTTCCCAGGTCCTTCTCCAATGTGGCCTAAGGTCCCCATGTATATTTAGCACAAATTTACACAGAAAAAGATGGGTCAGTACCCATATATATATATACATATATGGGCAATGGGGGTGATATACGAGCCAAGTTTTAGAGGTGGGATGAGGAATTCTTGTGGTCCATATATAGACAAAACATATGTTACCAGTTGGGTCAGTACTCACCTATATGGACAGGAGACTCAAGTTATAGGGTGGGCTGAAAACCCTTTGTATTCAGTAAGTATTCACGCGTCATTGTTCGCATCACTCAACAAAAAGTACATATATGTATATGAATAGTGAATTACTACGTGGGAAGGTACAGAAATAGCAAGTCAAATATCTCTTCGCCATATTTTCTTAAATCCTAAGACAACACCAAGACAAGGACTGAAGGCTCCAAGTATTCGGTACTTAGACTTACACACAGTAACGTGTAGATGATCAGTACACACACACACACAGACACACACACAAAGCATATTTATGCATACGCAGGGTGAGAAAATCAAAGACTTCAACGAATCATTACCATCATGGATAACAGTTTGTTGTGACGAGCTTACAAAGCTCGGGCATTAGTACAGACCTTCCCACGCGAGTCGGTGTTGTTAAGTGAATATTTGCTGTGTCTGCAAAACTTAAGACGTGTATGCCGACAGTGGTAAGAGAGAGAGAGGCGCATCCTATTACGTATTGTGTGATTACATGGCATATAACGCCGTTTTGTATGAACACACGGTAAAAGAATAATCTCACCACCTTTTGTGTGAAACATCGTGACACTACGGACGAAGGATTTTGAGAAATACTCTGTAATCTGGCCTCACACTGGTAGCTCTGTTTCCATTTTTAAATATCGATTGCTAGCGACAGTTCCGATCGTTTGCCTCAATAAATGTTCTGCTAATTTCATAGTTCGATGGAAAGGACTATAAAATGGGTCTGCCATGAGAATTTAAACATTTGTCTCACATTTTCGCTCATTAACACTCTCGAGACAACATGAGTCGTATTGATCATTGCGAAATTCATAGTTTCCATCTGGGAAGATACCTATTTTCTTTTACCGCCTGTATGCTGGGATTGCGTTATACCCGCTAAATATATCTGTATCTCTGTCTAATTATACCTGCTAGATATACCTGCTTCCCAGTCTAATTATACCTGTTAAGTATACGTGCTTCTCAGTCTAATTATACCTGCTAGTTATATCTTTATCCCAGTCTAATTATACCTGCTGAATATATCTGTATCCCAGTCTAAAATTATACCTGCTAAGTATATCTGTATCCCAGTCTAATTATAGATTTCCCATTACCACTGCGTCTGATTCTGGGTTTGTGCCATACCATACGAGTGTTGTTGATTGGTACGATAGACCTACCTAGCGGGAGCAGCTCCAGCTAACTTGAATCACAACAGCGGCAGTTGTAGCTACAACAAAAGCTACAACAGCTGTGGCAACAACATCAAGAACGTCAGTGCCTCCACCAACAACATGAAGAACAAGAACAACTCCAGCGTCGGTAATAGCTAGATCAAACTACACCAACCACAGCAAAAACAGGGGTAACAACACCATCTAAATACAGCAAGAACAACCACGCATCAGCAGCAAAAAAACAGCCGTAGGTGCAGCAGTATCTGCACTACACAGAAATCAGACTGCTCTGGGTACACACCGTAATAAGGGAGGCTCCTCTCCACCTCCATAGAAATTCCCTCTTTCCCCAGAGAGGCCATTGTCTATGTGACCGACCAAACTACCGTATCTTGTCGACCCCCTCGCTTGCTGAGGTGAGGTGAGGTGAGGCGAGGGGCGGGCGGGCGGGCGGGTGGGCGGCCCGCCGCCCCCGACCAGCGTGTGGGGGAAAAAAAAAATACCGACAGCGTTAGCGATAACGAACGCCAGCTGCTGCCGCCATCTCGAAGAGAGAGAGAGAGAGAGAGAGAATTCTACCTCATACCAGCCCGGGTGGAAGGGAATCCTTAAGGCGTCTATGTCTCTATCAATTCAGTTGTGTCTGGAGTTAAAAGTCGACCCTTTAAAAAAGCAGCCGTAGATTCGCACTATACATTCAAAATACTCATTTCCCCATCTTAGACCACGGTAAATCTTGTGCCTTCCAGAAAAATCGCGTACGAGAGAAAAGAACTTTGACGCCTTCAAGCATGACCCTTGGGTCATGTGGAGCAGGCATTTGACCCGAGACCCTTCAAGGGTACGATTCAAACGCCAAGCCGTCAAGCTAAGCCTCGTTCCGTCGCGCTCATTGGTCGGATAGTCGCGCGTAAATGTTGTGACGTCAAGCTGAACGGTTATGGTGCAAATGCACTCGTCAAAATCACGGGTGAAAATGCCAAAGGTGGGTATATCAAAGCTCGTGTGACATATTAGGTTCAAGGGAGGATAGTACCAAATATCCGGTATTTGGAGACGATTCCGAGTATCCACGTGAGAAGTGGGTATCTAGATTAAAGTGCCAAATATTCCACTTTTGCCTCTTGATTTTCGTCATGAGGGCGTACGGGCAACTTTTTAATTGCTAGTAGTAAGCTCTATTAGCCAAAAACGCTAAAAAAAATCCTCGTTTGTGCGAGCTCAAAACGTAATAAACTCTCTAGATGGGTTATATTATGCCACGGGGTAGTTCCCTTTATGCCAAAGTCTAACAAAAACTGCTTTCTATCACTTCTGTTCACGTCCACGAGGAAAGCACAAAACCCTGTCGTTAAACGCTGCATCATGTACTCCGTTTTAAGCCCACGGACCAAAGACCATTACCTTCACTGCTCTGTCAAGCGGTCTTAAAACAAGAATGTTTGTGGGATACTTTACCACCAGAGGCTCAGGGCGGTACTCAAAGAGACGCTGGAGGTCATCCATGCCAACCAAAACGAACGCCAGCAATAGATGAAGAGTAGACGAGGTCGACAGTAAGTGGGATTATTACGTTAGCACCATCAAGGAAACCTACGAATCCTTCATCCCTACGAAAAATCTACAAGACTAGGCCTAGCTGAAGTGTTCCTGGACCATGCCCTTCATTGAGAGACTAGTGCTGCTGTGAGACCGAGCCATTCTACCGCAACAACACTGAAATCTACAAGGATTCTGTGTCTAAGTAACTCGCCACAGAGGCACTAGGAGAAAAGAAAAAATCTTTTACCCCTACAAAACTACAAAACCTAAAACAGTCCGGCATCAGCCAGCGGTGTGGGGAACTACGTCAAAGAGTCGAGTAGTTTGGACGAGCCAACTTTCTTCCTTTTCCCCTGAGCTAATCATCTTTCCAGGAAGAAATATCCTACCTTATTAAATACAACTTTTTCCCCCCATCTGTCGAAGGCTACCAACACCCTGACATCACCTGCCTCCCAACCTGCCACCACTTCCTCAGCCCGGATAGTCATTACAAGAACCTGACGTTGTATGACAGTTATGTAGCCTCAAGGGGAAAGCGCTTTGCTACGTCTACCGACTTATGAAACCGCACTAGGAGTCCTCACCTAAGTTACGCAAACCTTCCTTGCCTCACATCATCAATGGATCCCCCTCACGTAATCAAGATGCTTCCGCTAATTGGAAGGACATTCGTATGTCTCCTTCCAAGTCAACAAGCCCCACAGTCTTTCAATTAGTGACGACCCATTGTCATCACGCTGGTTCCCCAGCTTAGTCTGTGAAGAGCTTTGTATCTAACTGGCCTCAAGGAGACGATCCTGGTTCCACGACTCTCTCTCACCAGAGAGTCGCAAGACCACAAAGGTGGGTTCCTTGTGCAACTTGTGTCGCGTTGGTATCCCCGTGTATGCCTCCTATGGGTCACCGTGGATTTGGCAGTGATACACACATCCTTGTATGAATATTTGCATAATAGGTAGTCAGTATGGTGTCACTGTGATTGTAATTTATAACAGAACACATAAATCTTATGTATGGTATTCACATCATCTCGTAACGCGAAATCGTGCATGTGGCAATGAGCAACGCCTCCACTCGGCATGCTAGATTATAAGGGGTCATTCCTGCCTCAGTAGCAGACGTTAGAGGACACCTGCCACTTCAATAAGTGACCGAAGACGTCTGATTGAGTCTTGCCAAAAACAATACAAAAAGGAAACGAATGGATGAGCTGGCAACGCTAGGACGCCTGTAGGTAGGTTGACAGCGTGTGCATACGAGACAGATCTCCTGTACAATGAAACCATATAATGCCAGTAGTCAATCAGTAACAGATATAAATGAATACCCACTTGAGACATGACTTACGTCAGGGACAGAGAACCAGTAATGTCCAGGCCACCTGGTCTTCCTTCTAGGGGCGTTGTGCAGAGAGGGAGGGAGGTCTTCCAGGCCTGGGGGTGGTTCCTGGTGGTCTTTTTCTGAATGTCTTGGTAGCTGACGAACCCAGCGGGAAAAGGTGGGTGTTGCAACGCCAGGCCTCCGTGAAATTTCTCGAAAGCTGTACCTCTCCCTGTGAAGGGTGACAATAGTTGCTCGCACACCCTCTGAACACTCCATAGCGAATGTCACAATTTTCACAGGAGTTTACGATATTGACTCGCGTGGTGTTCCGTATGTGAGTCAATAGTTTAGACTGCTGTATGCAGTGTCGGCAATTCTCGCCCTTACCGACCTTCGCATTAAGAGTGGGTGTTATGGCCATTCTTATGGCAACTCAGCAGTTGGAAGATTCATTTGTTTCGATACATGTTTCGAACGGTTGTTCGAACAGGTATGAATCAGTAAAGAAATAACATGAGGGAACTACGAGTGTTATTACGTAATTTGGCCAGGCACCTCGGAAACAGGTTTACCAACCCTTCATATATGGCATCCATCTTACTACAGCTGCAACGATACTTTCCCAGCTGACTGAATCTCTTCAGTAGGAGATGGTTGACGACTCTGCCATTGGTGTCAGCGTTTACAGCAACTCTCCCAATTGCTTGGTTCTCTAGGAACACAATCACTGCCTCAGTGGATGAACCAATACCAATCTCGTCACCATTAGCTAAACCAAGACTGTGTGGGTGGAGCCTGTATGCTTATGTCATAGGCCACAAAGAAAGAAAACGTGTTGGTACAGGGTTAAAGAAAATGTAGGGTTCAGGCCCACGTGACGTCAAAAGTAGGCCTTGCGCGGCCGGGTCCGGTTTTTGAAGTCAGAATGGGGTAACTAAGGCATAAATAGGCTTCGATTCTCTCCATATCGCACCATTCTACTGTCTCGTTAGTTCCCAACCGCGCCCAGGCTGTTCAGCCCAACAAGCTTCCAGGCTGTTACTATGAATGATGAGTTAAGCTGGAGGGAGCTTATATGTCTGTGCCATCGTCAGATCCTTCAGCTATCGCCCCCATATAAATATTCCTCTTGTAGACTCAAGACAAGATGGACTCTTTTGAACCTGACTTGAAGAACACTTACACAACTTCCATTCTTCCCCTACTCATCTATGCCTCTCATGCCTTGGCTTCCTCCCTGTCCACTATAGTAAAGGAACTACTGGGAAAAGGGGTAGAAAATGGCATAGAAAATTCATCCTAGGTCATTTCTTCACCACTATACAGGAGACACTAAACACACTGCTCCTCCCAGCTCTCTCCAGCCAACACCTGGACCTCATCTGATGGCTTTGGAAGAATCCACCACACCAGCCTCGCCACCATCACCTCTTACCACCAGATATCCCTCGTCCCAGTGTTGCTGTTCGGCACCAGAACCGCATCGAACGAGTCGTGCAGACCGCGCCACAAGAACAGCTTCGTTCCAGCCATTGTGAACACTACGAATGACTGGAGCATCTGTGTAAATACTGTCTGTTTGGCATCCCCTTCCGTTGTTATGACGTCACTGTCTTTATTAGTATTTTGTCTATATATTTTCAGCCGTTTGTCGTAATAAACCGTTTACTATTATCACTATCATTATTATTGTTATCATTTTCAATATTCTCATTATCAGTATCCAGTACACATGCATGTCCATACTCGCTCATTACTATACACTGACATATACACTGACATATACACACACACAAACCCACACGTATATATATAAGTAGAAACACGTACGCAGACACACACACACACACATATATATATATATATATATATATATATATATATATATATATATATATATATATATATATATGCGGACGGACACATGACTACACACATACACACCAATAGAAAGACGCAAAAAATACATATATGTCATCACAACTCCCAAAAAATCCTGGCTAATCGTGTTACCCATCCGTATAGGATGCCTTTTCTGCTCCTCATTCCACCTTATCCTGATTATCCTTGGCTTCGCCTACAGGCCCGGGGAGAAGAGAGAATGCCTTCTGATCTACATTTATTCATCCTACGTCACCATGGGAAGGAGGGAGATAGAGGGGGATGGTGAGGAGGAGGGAAAGAAGAAGAGAGAAGAGTAAGAGGGAAGGTAGCGTGTATGAGAAGACCTGCCGTATGCTCTGAACCCACGGACGAGGGACGGCAAGAAAATTAAAAGACGAGCCTCGTCGGCGTCTGTGCCTACGTACCCCTGCGAGGGTTTCGGGTCTTGGAAGTGCTCTGTGACGACATTTAAATGACAATGAAAACTCTCCCGGCGGTGGTGGCGATGGAGGCAGCGGCGGCGGCAAGGGGGGGCCTAGTAAGTACCCGACAGGCCCTTGTGAGCAGGGCTTCGGTACGTACCGAGATGGGATCAGGCAAAAGGAAGGTAGGAGGAAGGAGTAGGGAGGGGAGAAAGAAGAAAAACACACACACACACACACAACCCAACAACAAGAACCATAACAATGGAAGGACCGAGGATTATGGTTTGGTTGAGGGATGTACACACGGAGGTCAGCTCGATCCACCATAGACCAATAGACCCAGTTACCCTGCTAGCTCACACAGCGCCGCAGCCTCCGCCATTGCACGAAGGACAGAGTGTCTATGTAACACACACACACACACACTCCTACGCACACACAATCCTACTATCCTACACACACACACACACACACACACACACACATACAGGCACACACACACACACACACACACACACACACCAGCGCAAGTAACGTACGCACTAGCCATAACAACCAGTTTCCTGCAGCTGCGCTCGCGACACACACACACACTGAATCCTCCTCTCCCGTACCGTGCATGTTGTTGTGTGCCTTCCTCCTCCTCCTCCTCTTCCTCCTCCTCCTCCTCCTTCTCCTTATCCTGAAAACGAGTGAATCCTCTCTTTCACACGAAGACGATGAGAGATGGATATGTGAAAGCAAATACTCGAGAAATAACAGCATGTGAGAAGAGATGATTAGATCTTTCAACAAATGAGCATAATACTTTAGTGGTAATCGTCTCTGTGGGAGATCCTCTCCTTCCTTCTCGGGAACGTGTTTAGCATCTTGAGTAATGGTACTTGATAATTCTGCCTTCACTGTGCTAAAATTTTGGCACTACATCCTCGTCTTTTTAAGATATTTGATCATCTCGTAGACACTATAACCTTCTTCACGATTACCCCTCATCTTTACTAAGCTATCCTTCGCCTTTGAACGTGGCTTAGGTTCATTCCGTGTTCAATACACTCGCCTGCAACCTCATGTTCACTACACTAGGTTCACTCTACTCCTCTCGACTGTGTCCTCATCTTCGCGTACCCTATTATCCAATAAACTAGTCTCAAGGCTGACCCTTCACTGCTAAGGCCATCATCACTACACACCCTCGAAACCACTGACCTCTGACCTAACCATAACGGGTTGAGGTGAAAGGTCAGAGTTTGTCATAGTCACAGACAGACACAAAACGTCAAGGCCAGTACCAACTGATTAATATATTTGTGCCAGTACGCATAGAATTGGCTCCTAAGTCGAAGACTCAAATAAGCCTCAATCACAAGCTCAAAGAATGACTCACAACACTCAGTAGCTTCAACTGATAAATGTCTGCTCGACTTGGCTGTTTATGACATATCCTTTACCCATATTCGTGAGTGACATATATTCATGGAACTGGACTCACATAACGAATGGACTAGTGCTTGTTCTCTCCTGTTGTGGGCAACAGATGAGAGCACAGACCACCAACAGTCCACCTGAAATGGACAACAGACAAGACCGCAGACTGCCAGCATCCCACGTGATGTGGGCAACAGACAAGAGCACAGACAAGCAGCAGCATCCCACCTGATGTTTGAAAGAGACAAGAGCCCAGACTGGCAGCATCCCACGTGATGTGGGCAACAGACAAGTGCACAGACTGGCAACAGTATCCCACCTGATGTGGGAAACAGACAAGTGCACAGGCAAACAGCATCCCACCTGATGTGGGCAACAGACAAGACCGCAGACTGCCAGCATCACACCTGATGTGGGCAACAGACAAGAGCACAGACAAACAGCATCCCACGTGATGTGGGCAAAAGACAAGTGAACAGACTGGCAACAGCATCCCACCTGATGCGGGCAACAGACAAGACCGCAGACTGCCAGCATCCCACCTGATGTGGGCAACAGACAAGACCACAGACCGGCAGCAGCAGCAGCAGCGCACAGGATCCTCGTCGTCTGTGACCTTGTGGGCACGACCACGACGCCGGAGTTCTGCGCCGGCGTCGGCCGGTATCGAGTGGCATAGACTCGCGTACCTGTGGTCGGGTTATCGGCTGGCGCATCACAGGCAAGCCTCCGGCCCTGAGGTACCCCTCCTCCTCCTCCGCCTCCGTCTTGGCTGCCTGACAGCATCGCCTCCATATGGCATCCACTCCTCCTCTGCCTTCCTCTTCCTCCTCCTCCTCTCTCTTGTCCTCTCTCTCTCTCTCTCTCTCTCCCTTCCTCTCACTTCTTCCATCACCTGCTTTTCAGATCCCTCCTCCCTCTATGACTCCCTCACTCTTCCATACACTTACCTCTTCTCCATCCCCTTACCCCGTTCAACCTGACCCCTCCCCTTTGCCCGTTCATTTGCCCTAGTTCTTCCCCATCGTCATCTGGTCTATTACGCCCGCCAGTGATGGACGGAAAAGAGGATCATACCGTCCGTGTTGAAAAGAGCAACTGTAGAATGGACTGACATGACACTTCGATTGAGGAGGGATCCCTCTATGACTAGGTAGCTCTTATAAGGGTGATTCTAATAGCCGAGGGAGAAGAAGGGCAAAATGCATTTTTAAGATAAAGGGAGACCGAGGGGGGGGGGGAGAGGGAGAGACCGACATTGTTAGTGGGAGAATGAGTGTGTGTGGGGGGTGGGGGGAGAAATGGGTAGCGTGCCCTGATGGGATAAAAAAAATAATGGAGAGTGTCTGTATTGTTAGTGGAGAGAAAGGGACAGGCCTGTGCTACTTGAAGGGACATAGTGTTAGGCCTGACAGCGCTTGACGTATGGAAAGGGGAGAGGTCCGTTGTGTCCAGTCCATGGGTAGCGAAGAGCAGAGAGATGATTTGCCTATGATGAGGTTAACTGCAAGAGGATTGCAGTGATGATCTAAAAATCCCTATCCAGATAAATAGGGGACAGGATAGGTAAGCAGAGAGGGAGGGTTCCTACCTACCCACCACCTCCTGCTCATCACAAAGCAGGAAAATAGCAATTAAGATAACCACACTGTATTGAGAAAAACGTTCTGAAATGGAATTTCTATAGAGCAGAATGGATGGAGGGTTTTATTTCAGTTTGATTACAGCCACCTGATGCTATACAAAAAAAGTTGTAAGAGGTGCAAGTTATGTTATCCCTCTTGAACAAGCTTATCAGGGACCATATCTCTTTTATTCTTTTATAAATAAAATCATTAAAAGCAATTGTCTAACCATATTCTAAATGTACTGATAATCTTCGTTTTGACAATATCTGATGGTAATCTATTCCTGTAAGACTCTGTTGGTAAAAAAAAACTTTTGTCCACGTCTGAATTAAGTCTTGTTTTTACCCTTTAACTTCATGCCATCATTTCACGTCAGCATATCTTTATTTCAGCTGAAGAAATGACTGTGTATTATACAAATGAAATTCGGCATTTTGCGTACTACAAGAATAGAAATGAAGTGCTGAATTGGAGGAAAGAATTCTACGGGGTTTTGCAGGAAGGATGAGGCCTACAGGGTAGGAAGGTAGGAACCAACATCGCTGGATATTAGGGGAGGGGAATCCTGCACCTTTGGGAAGGTGGGGAGAATCCTACACTGTCGGTAAGAGTAGGAGGATTTCGGCCTGCAGTGTAGTACAGTCGAGAGAGAGAGAGAGAGCGAGCAATCAGTGTTGGGGTAGAGAAACTGGAGACCTGCAGTGTTTGGGAGAAGAAGGGAGAGAGGTCAGTGGCAGTGGAGCGAGGACACTGCAATGATTTTCAGGATGGGGAGAAGGTTGCTGTGTTGGTTTAAGGACTGAAACAAGTGCTCTGTTAGGAGAACTGTACTAGAGAGAAGAAGAAAAAGAACGGACAGGCATGCTAATTAGGAGTGGAGAAAAAGATCCCCAAAATTTAATGTGTTGATGACGGAATGGCAGAAAAGCCTTCCTCGTCTCGCAGGAACGTGACTGGGCGACCTCAAATATACCTGAGGAAGGAGGAGGAGGAGGAGGAGGAAAAGGAGGAGGACAACACTCAACTGAGAAGAGGGTGGGGTGGGTCAGGAAGGAAGCCTTGTGGACCAAGCACACCACCTTGCGGCACGTACTCCTTCAGCGTAGTAGCTATTACCGGACTCGGTCTCTTGACGTCTGCCGCCTTCCCCCCAGCTGATATATTTAGCTTCGAATATTTTATTCACATACGTGCGCGTCACTGTCGCTCGGGCTGGGCGGAAGACGCGGATTAATTCTTGGATGTCCCGGCGATAGGGATCGCCCTCCTGCTCCTCAAATATCCATAAATCTTCCCTCCCGACGAGCTAAGATAACAGCTTATTCTTCGAGTGACCCCGTCTAGGCGTATGGTGCCCCTCTCTGCTATCACGTCTGGTTAACAGAACGCCGTTTAGTCCCCCCCCCCCCCAAGTGGTAGTGTTGGGCTGTGGTCTGAACACAGAGGTCTGCTGGTACAGGAAGACATATCAGGAGGTAAAGAACACAAGAAGACCATCATGGTTCGTTTTGTATACTACTTTTTAAACATATTTCTAGTTAGGGGTATACTTTGACTACCACCCACCATACACTGACTAGTACTACTGTATTTCCTAATCATAAGACTCCGGTTAGACTTTTCTTATTACTTACATTATACAAATAAGAAGAATCTTTTAATTCCCATAAGCCTCAGAAGCCTTGCTCCTGCCAGCTAAAGATATGTATCAAATGGGAGTACCCAGGGCTTTGTTGTCTACGGCTTGGGGCGACACGAGACACGGGCTCTGTTTGTGGCCACTTTTGCCTCACGGCCACACCTGTAGTGAGGCAGAAACGTTAGCTCTGCTTCGGCTGGCGTGAAAAGGAACGAATTTATTCGGACAAAGGACTTCATGAACAAAGTATCTAATCAGAACAATACAACACGCATATTATTGCACAGCGTACCAGTAAACAAGCCATTGTTGAAGGGGATATATATATATATATATATATATATATATATATATATATATATATATATATATATATATAAACCAGATGTATCTATTTCTTTATGATCATTTCAGTGATGAATATGGCTTAGACGGGTCCTACTGACTAGCTGATTAGTGATTAGAAATGAGATATCGATGCGAATTGATCATAGTCTCGTATCGACATATCGTCTCGATCTGATTAATCGTCCCATGTTAATCTGATATAACAAATGGGAGGGACTTGTGGATGCTTATCATAGACTTATTCATATAATTTCCCCTCTCTCTCTCTCTCTCTCCCTCTCTTTTTTTTCTCTCTCTCTTCTCTCTCTCTTCTCTCATTCTGTCACTCTTTCTTTCATCTTGCTTGTCGAAGAGTTTTTTTTTTTCTAGAAATCTCTCTTTCGTTCATGAGTCAAAAGCTATCGTTCTGTCAACGGCTTTCTCAAAAAAGTTCCTCTGAATACCCATATTTTCTTCTTAAATGTGCATATATTACGCATTTATAATCATTATAATCCTAGAGAGTCTTGACACTTTTCTTTCACGTTTCGTCTTGGGGAAGAACATATTCATTTATCAAAATCTGCCAAGATGTTCATGTTCTGAAGAGGGTGTTGACGAGGGTCAAATGTGAACATGTAACTTCCATCTGTTCAGGGGGACCTGACGGCTCTCTCGTGTCCTGTTGGTGCGTTGGTATTTTGCCAATCCGAGTGTGACTGTGGGAGGAACGATCGTTGGTGATTAACTGTCTTCAGAATGTCTCAGCCAAGCTGAATCCGCCGTTTCCCCTCGTGGTTCTTGTGGTATAGGTAGGTTCTCCCCATAGGTTGACCCCGTGGGGGAAGATAAGGTGGGGAGCTTTCTGTCGTAGGTCCACCCCGGAGGGAGTTTAGGTGGGGAGCCTTATGCTATAGGTTCCCTCCACAAGTCGACCGGGGTTCGATCCCTGGCTCGGGGAGACGGCTCACGGTTAACCCAGCTGTTCATCCTCCCTCTGGTCGGTAGATAAATCGGTTAGGTGCAGAGCACCACCACAGCTGTGGTAGTCAGGCCTAACCAGTCAACAGCTTGTAATTCGGCCATGAGTTAACCTAGAGGTGTCCATGTCAGGGGACAATGGCCCTCACTAACAAGCCGGTGAGGCTACCATTAGTCGGTGCTTTACTTTTAGTACGCGTATGCCTCGAGGCAGCCACTGCTCCTGCTGGTGTACTCGCACGCGTCGCGCTCCGCATGCGGCGCCACCTCCTCCTCCTCCTCCTCCTCCTCCTCCTCCTCCTCCTTCTTACCGTCTTGACGACGAAGAAGTCAGACTTCACTCCCTCAGGATATTCGCATGATCGCTGATCTCTGAGATCCGTCCATTCATCTGCAGTCCAGGCTCAGGTGTCGCACTTGTGTTTTATGACTGTCATTCTCTCCGTCTCTGTCTCTCTGTCTGTCTCTCTATTTCTCTCACCTCTGTCATCATCTCGAACTAGCCAATAACTAGTAGACACACACACACACACACACACACACACACTGTTCCCCGGAATGTTTTAACAGGTTAGCCTGTGGGCGTCAGGGAATCCCAGGAGATGGGTTCCGATGCCATATAAGTCCTTCTTCTTCTCTTCCTCCTCCTTCTCCTCGTCCGTCTTTCCTTGAGATCCACTTTCCTACCGACTCCCTCCTCCTCCTCCTCCTCCTATCCTCCTTCTATTCCTCTCTCTTCTACATCTTCCTTATCATCATCAACTGTCCCTCTACGCCCTTCTCGTTTCCCTCGTTTGCTATTGACTATTCTTTGCTATCCACCCTTATCCTCTCCATCCTTCTCCCTTGCCTCTGATCAACAAAATTCTATCCTTCAACGTCCACATTCCGTCCATTCTCCTATTCCTGCCATCATATAATGCCTTCATTCTCCTATTCATACTATTCTTTCCCCAGGTACCTGAGCACGGTGCTCCTCTTCCTCTCTCCTATCCTTCCTCCATCCTTTCCCAGCCTTTCCCTATTCCACCCTTTCCCACAAACCTCTTCCAGGCCCATTACGTTTGCTTCCCTCACTAACTCACCTCTGTGCCCATTTCTGCCACGTCTGGCGCCTACCCCTTATCAAAAGGTACCATCCCCAATTCACCTTATCTTCTTCCTTCTTCAACTCATTTAGTCCATTTATTCCTCCCTCCTTTTTTGCCAGTCCTGCTCCCTCCTGCCGTCTCTTGCGCCTCCTTCTGCCCCCTTCCCCCTGTCCCTCCTCCTTCTCCCTCCGTCAGCAGTTCACTGAGTCTCCAGGATATGGGAAAAATACTGTGGTTTACAACAGGTTTTGGTGACGTTCCTCGAAGGTGACTCACTACCGACCCACAACCACACTCTCTCTCTCTTGGCTGCTCCTCCTCCTCCTCCTCCTCCTCCTCCAAGTCTTCCTTCTTGGCAGGTCCTCCCCGCCTTTGATCGCTAATCTTCCTCGCTATCTTTATCTTCCTCTGCTTCTTCTCCTAACTTTTATGACCTCTCATCTCTCTCCTTGAGTTCAAAGATTCTAAATAAACATTCTTGTATGCCACGTAGACATGATCAGCAGATGTGTACATAGAATCCTCTCTACAAATGAAAAAGCACGCACACACACACACACACACACACACACGCTAACAAATAAACGCAGACATATACATACATATTTAGCAAACAAAAAACATAGAATTCCATAAGATTTGTGTGATAACTATTTGTGAGTTACGAGGAAAGAGATTTACATTTATATATACGAGTGTAAAACTCCCCATAACACACAAATAGTAATAACACACACACACACACACACACAACCTCTGCAATACAGTAGGTGGCGCTGTGACCCAACGATCTAAAAGTCCCTACATCGAGTCCCGGCCCGGGCATCTGCCTCACAGGCAACGCAGCTGTTCATCCTCCCCTTTACGGCTGGTCGACAACAAGATCTTTGACGTAAGCTAGAGTGTGTGTGTGTATATATATGAGTGATACATAAGGTGAAAACACATGGTACATATGTATATGTACAGGGTTAAGAGACGAGCCAACACGAGGGTAAATTTTTCCCTGCGATACACATATAGTAATGGCATATTTAACATCAACATCACCAGTAATGAGCTCTGCGTGCTTAAATACGTGGATATAACTTTGATCACATCCGATTGAAAGTAAGATATGACTTCCAGCACACACCAGAGCGACAAATCGTTCGTAAAAAATGCTTCATCTGTGTCAGTGAAGAGGAATAGTTGATTGGATGTCTTCCCAGAATAAGATAGATACGTAGAGAAGACATAAATGATAATCAATTGCCCTAATCTTTCATGTGACTAGAAATACGTATATGACAGAGTGACGATGTATAAATACCAATCAAACAGGTGACTAAGTGAATGAGGATGATGATATGAAGTTCAACCATAGATTATACTCGAGATATGATGGGTATATTAACTTTCCTTATCTGTAACATCAGAGATATGTTTAATAAGTACGTACACACACACACACACACACACACACACACAAACAAACATACATCATTACATTTCCTGACCTATGGTACCGCCCCGGTGGACGTGGCCAGGTTCCTGTGCGCTGCAGGAGCTCCACAGAAGGGGCTCCTGGTGCAGGAAAGTAATATGTAAGGAAAGTCTAAGAAACATTGAAGTGAGAGAGAGAGAGAGAGAGAGAGAGAGAGAGAGAGAGAGAGAGAGAGAGAGAGATAGAGAGAGAGAGAGAGAGAGA
>JAYMFT010038609.1:0-15702 GCA_038088735.1 Panulirus argus | reverse complement strand
CATTAACTCTATATATATATATATATATATATATATATATATATATATATATATATATATATATATATATCGTAGCCTGAGCTAGGTACCCATTTTATCGACTAACTCCTAGGGGTGGATGATGAACAGCTGGGTTAACTGTGGATCGACTGCCGAAGCAACCAGGATTCGAACCGATGCTCTCATAACAAAATGCCTCAGGCTCACAAACACCTAAGACCTGCTAAGCGGAGTTGCCAAGCATTTTACAGCTTGAGAAAAAAGTTCATGGTTTCCAGAAAAGCTCATAAGTTTCGAACACCCACTTCCGAATCAAGTTCCACGTCTCGAATTCAGGCCACGGTTCCGAACGGAAAATTTCACAAGAAGTTCATAGTTTGGAACCATACCCAACATTTTCGACACAAGTTCGTGAGTTCGAATAAAGTTTGCAGTCTCGACTCAATAGTTCCAAATCGGATGAATGAACCAGTTCATTTGATGTCTTATCTCGTTTCATTCTCTTCAAGGATGTAAACCTGCAAGACGAATATTGTGCTTCACACCCACAACCGAACCAGCAGGACAAGTGGATACAAGATAATCACATCCGGATTCCCGTTTAACACATGGAACTAAATTCGTGTTGACATTCGCGTTCGTGCAAAGTTTAACGTCTGACTTTAATAGGACGCAATATATATTCTCGCATTTCTCAGACAAAATCTCGGCTTGCTTTGCTCACATACAGTTTTGGAATCATCGCGAAATCCAAGCAAAAACACACGCTCGGGTGATTATATTTGCATCAACATTGATATATTTATTCCTGACGCAATATTAGATACCTAAAGGTCTGTGTTTAATAAATGATTTACTCTCGTAAGTGAATCATGTACCGGAACATCTCAAGTCTCTCCTCATCATAAGCCATTTCTGTTAACACCCCTGAACCAGTGTGAGGCCAATACGGCACTGCCTCCTATGGCGAGGTCTCTCACTATCCATCCATCCACTGGCGTTCATATCAAATTCCATGAAGAACTAAGTACCAGCAGGCGTATCGACCACCTCTTGCAGCACACGTAACCAGGAAGGAACTTGGTCTGTATCCCTAACTGATACATTACGAGACTTGGGGCTTATCGGATTCCTATTGTGCACCAAGCCAGTCTCGGAATCCAGGCCTTCCCCACAATGGGAATGGTCTCTGATCGACCTGTTACGGATATAAAGAGAGAGACCTGGTGCAGGCCATCGCGCGTCACATGTGAGGTACAGAGGCTCACTATCCTATAAGGCTTCGTCCATTACCATCCTTCTATCCTTCACTATAAGGACTTTTTTTGATCCTATCCACTTAACAAATACCATCTTCATGTCATCCTAATTTCGTTAGTCACTTCACACAGTTGATTTGACATTAATTCAATTTTTTTTTTCCGTATGTTTCCAACAGCATTCGAGTCTATACTAGAATCTTCACATTTTTCTACCTTGCTTTACCTACATCCACAACAATCTTCTTAACCTACTTCCATATTACTACAACCGTGTTAGATTGCTTCTTAGTTACACACTGTTTCCTTCATCCTAACTATATCTTTATCATCAATAACTGTAACAATGTATTGTGTGTGTAATCACTTATTTGTTCTGTACAGGGAGAGGGTTTTACACTCGTGGGGCCCCCTTCTCTTGACCCTTCTCCAATATCACTGAACTTTTTAAACTTCTGGATGCTATACACATTCACACATTCAACATTCAGTTTATTCCATTCATCCAAACACTCCTACACTATAAAATTACTTCTTTACATCTTTTCTAAAAAAATTCATGTTCAGTGTTGTGTTATGGCCTCGAGTTGTTCCATCCGTACATTGTTCGAAGAGCTGCTGATATCGTCAAACTAGTTTAAAAAAACAAATGTAATCAGGTCATCCCTTACTCCTCTTCCCCTGCAAGAGGAACCACAAGCCTCCCCTTCTGCACCTGCAGGGGGAGACACCTGTTTTTCACCCACTGGAGAAGCCACAAGTCTCCTGTTCTTCACCTGCAGAACCTAAAAGCCCCTTGTTCTTCACCTGCAGAGGGAACCACAAGCCTCCTGTTCTTCACCTGCTAGAGGAACCACAAGCCTGACAGCCTCTAGTTCTTTCCGAATCCTCGTGAATTACAAGATGGTCGAACCTGTTGACTTCCTCACGACTTGCCTCACGCCTTACCTGAGGGCGCTCGAGCTTGCAAATCACGTACAGCTGCCTCGGCGGGAAATCGTACCGACAACTCGTCAGGTTATGACCAACAAGCAAAGTTTGACTGATGGTATACAGAGCGTCGCGTGGTCTGAGGCGTGGTGGGTGAATCCTCAACGAGACATTCCGTCTCTCGCCTCGTATTCTCACGTGTGTAGCCATCATGATAACTGCACTGGAGAAGACTCCATCGCCCCTGCTCACACCAGCGTCAACAGCTGTTGGTCCACATACGAATAGTAGTTCCTTCTAACGATCTTGTCATACCGCGGACCCAGGCCAAGAGAAAGGACTGCCAGGTGAACAAGATACCTATAACAAAAGATGGGTCATAAGAACGAATGTTATACGATAGCCATTACTTTCTAGCTGCTTATATTACGATAAAAAACGTACGGGTCTTTTTCAAAGTTTGCTGGTGGACTTTATCTTTGAGTCAAGAGCGCATTAATGTTTATCCTAAACCCCCAGAGGAGTCGAAACCCATTCTTTTCCCTCGTTAATCTACTGAGACAACTAATCACACACCCAACATGAGTTCTGATCTGCCACGACCGCTCCTGAAACATACTTGACATATAAACCTCCTCTGAACTCTCACACTTATAGATGCACTGCTTTTTGGCTCCGAAGGATCTTCCTGTCACAGTCTCGTCTCTGTCGCTTCCAGTTGGCTACGTCCAGCCCGTGTCCCACGTCTCGAAACGCCAGGTTTGGTGCCTTAGGATGACACAATGGTCTTCCTCACACAGCTTCTATTCTTAATTTCCCATGAGAGCAAGGCTGCTTGGCAGGCCAAGATGCCACCAGCCACTTGTGTACCCCCACCACTAGCTAGGCCATGCAACAGTCGGCAAGCTGTTCCGTCACATGATTACTGTGTGGCCATCGGCAACTCAAGAGTGGGCCGTTTAGATACCTACTTCTTTCCCTATACGTCGAAGCTCTGGAACTCTCTACTTTCCTATGTCTTTCCCAGTAACAATGACCTAGATCATCTCAAAAGACAAGTCTTTCGCTTTCTCTAAAATTCGTAAATACTTTCCCTTGTCTTTTCTTTCTCCCTTTCATTAACCTCTCTGTATTTCAGTTAAGGCCTGGAGCCTCCAAAGTAAAAAAAATAAAAAACTAAATGTGAGCTACGTTCACCTGGTGTAAACTGTCTCAACCTCCTTCATTATCTGGGTAAAGGCTGTTTACATTTACCACCTCATACTAGAGACGTAATCCAGTTCTCTCCAAAGGTAAACGTCTTCATGTTAGCGTAGCGTGTCGTGGCTCCTTCAGCACGTAATCTTCACAGTCAAAGACTTTCAAGGCCTTTACTTGCATTTACCGGTCGTGAATCTTGTCTCTTGTCCCAGGCTGCTGGCAGAGTGGGGGCTCTCTGGGTTATGCTCCTTCCTCTCCTTTACAATCCCTTCGGCGGCGGCGGCGCTGCTCCACACTCGACCCACGAGACACGAGAAGCCGCTTTTAGAGGCAACCTCCTGAGACCACAGACTCTCTGCACCGGCAGGGGCTTGACGGCCGTGGGTAACACACGCCAACCAACAGTAACTTGTTCCTTAGAGGTTTACAATACTCGTACGGACGTTATATGTCTTGGGTAACATTACACTTCAATAATCCTGACTTACGATGAGCAATTATTGCTATCAGTTATGTTCCCACTTCACCAGAGGCTTATATGACCTTTTTTGACCTCTCTTCCAACCGCCTATCACGACCACCAAGCACAGTCTACCCTCTTCTTATTTTCGATCCTTGACGAGGTAGCTGTACTCTAACATTCTGTTTTCCTTCTCACAGAAAATGGGAAATGTATCGACACCTTGCCCAACAATATCATGAGACGACAAAGGACCTCAAGACCTGTATATACACAAATACACAAACAAGGACACACACAAAGCACACTCATGAGGCAAAGATATTAATTAACCCTTTCTGTAAAGTATGGAGTCCCTCTAGGCATCATGGCAACCGAAGCACAAGACAAAGACACTCGAGACTGACTGTTAATGAGATGTCAGCGTCCAGACTCGGAACGGGACCACACCAACACCCGGATGTAACTGTCTCGTCCACTGTAAACAACGAAAGACCCCCAACACCCACTTCCACTGAAGAAGTCTCAGACAGCTCCCCCCCCCCAGAGGGTCAATTTCGGGTCGGTGGGGGGTGGGGGGTTGGGGTCTCCTCCTCCTTCTTCTCCAGCTACAGGAAAACCTGAAGGTCTCGGAATAATACATGGTCAGTACGGCGTTTGTCTCTATAAACTGTTTTATCTTTCTCTATTTTACGGCTTGAGCCAGCTACTAGTTCCCAGACCCAAGAGGTAAATACGTACTTCTGAGGAAATCTATTAAGAGTGAGATAAAATATTAGAGAGAGAAGAGAGAGAGAGAGAAAGAAAAGAGAGAGAGAGAGAGAGAAGAGAGAGAGAGAGAGAGAGAGAGAGAGAGAGAGAGAGAGAGAGAAGGGTGGGGAGGACTGTTGAATGAGGGGTGGGGCGCCGATCGATCAGTCCCCCCCTTCCTCTCTCTCTCTCTCTCTCTCTCTCTCTCTCTCGCTCCTTGGCCTCCCGTCTCATGTCCCCACCCACCCCCACCCCTACCACACACTCCCCCCCCGCTCCCTTCCGATATTCTTACATCCCAGAGAAAAAGAGAGAGAGAAAAAAAATAAACAGAAAAGTGGTCCGATACCTTGGCCAGTTCTGCCGGCACAGACTGGGCAATACTATAGTGTGTGTGCCAGCACCCCGCCCAGGAGGACACTGCAAACCCACATTCACTGTAAATAACATTTCACTGCATCACAGTCTCTCTCTTTTTTACATTCTCCTTCCTTCGTTCCTCTCTCTAGCCTCTCTCTCTTCTCGACTACTCCACTCCTCTGTTTGCTACAGCCTTCTCTCTCTCTCTCTCTCTCTTTTAAAGTATGAGACGAATGTACGACCCGAAAAATGATTTCAAACGCAAATCAACCACTATTAAGAGAAATATGAACAAGACGAAATATTTATTCAATGTGATGATCTCGTCATCACAGATGTTAAATCTGTACCACACCTGACAGGACTCCAGCTATATTCTTGAAAAAAATGTATGTCTATAATGAAGCCACCGATGATATTATTGAGGCAAAGTATAGATCGCTCCAGTATAGAAGATTTAGGCAATTCTTTTTTATGTTGAAGGCTCCAGTCACGGACAAAATTCAACATCAAGGCCGGGTCTTAATTGAAATACAGAGAATTAAGAAATGGAAAAAGAAAAGACAAGGGAAAGTATTTACGAATTTTATAGAAAGCAAATAACCTGTCTTTTGAAATGAGCCAGGCCATAGTTATTGGGAAAGACATGGGAAGGTAGAGAGTTCCAGAGCTTCGACGTGTGGGGAAAGAAGCAGTTATCAAAACGGCCCACATAACACCCACAGACATGGCACGATCCAAGCTAATGCCAAAACAATAAACATCAGTTACTATAACACTGAACACTATCAAAATATCCGAAAGATACAGAAATACATTATCGAACACCTTGTTAATTTTAATTTCGTTAACGGAAGCCAGTAGGGATTCATCACACCAAGTAAAGTACAGAAATGCAACTATTCGCTCACCGAATTAACACAATATGAATCTTTCATGTAAGGGAAGAGAATGGACGCGCTCCTTTTTTCCTAGATTTCGTAAAAGCATTCGATCAGGTAAACTCCAGGGGCGTTACTTGAGGAGATGGAGAGACGAAAACGTGACAGGAAAGGCGGGAGAGTGGATTAAAGAATACGTAGCCAGGAGAAAATTTACAGTGGCGCGAAATGAACCAATGTTAGCCAAGGAAGACTTGCTACCGAGTGCACCACAACGAATGGTATTAGCTTTCAGTTCTTCCGTGATTAGGATCTTAGATAATAATAAGACGTGAGGCAGATTACTGACTGATTGATCTGATGATGACACGAGAATTGAGTAACATAATTTGAGGCAGACTATTAGCTAAGTGGTTTGGAGGTGACACGAGACATTGAACAGAAGGAACAGAAGATGAAAAAATTATACACTCGAATACCATCGACAAATATACGGAAGAAAACGTAATTTAACGAAGACTTACGTAAACAGTGTGGGTAGCGGGTGGTATGATACTGAGAACTTCCAAAACGAGACACAAAAAAACTAGATGAAAAATACCGAACGAACTCAGGAGTTAAACAGATGAAATTAACAAGCTGTCAGGCTACAGAAACACTTCCCAAGCACAACAGATGGTCTGCAGTACATCTAGCTGAAGAATCTTAAAACTCTAACAGTCCGGAAAGACACGAGGGAGACATGGTAGAATATGCATGGCAGAAAAATAGGTTGAAAGAGCAACGTTCTATAGTTCTGACAGCAACGTAGCGAGGAAGAAACAATATCCCCAGGGGAGAAAAATTCTTCCGGGAACAAAGCAGAAAAGATGTCAGACGAAACTATGCGAGAGTCATGCAAAGAAACTTAAAAGAATGATCAATGCAACTGCTGGAGAAATATGAACGATACGAGAACTGACTTCGGACCTAATCAAAAGAAAACACTCGCAGATTGTAAGTACCCACTAACCTCATTACCGGGCCACTTACAGACTGTAAGTAACCACTGACCTCACTACCGGGCCACTTACACTCTGTAAGTAACCAATGACCTCACTACCGGGCCACTTACACTCTGTAAGTAACCAATGACCTCACTACTGGACCACTTACAGACTGTAAGTAACCACTGACTTCACTACTGGACCATTTACAGACTGTAAGTATCCACCGACCTCATTTCTGGGCCACTTACAGACTGTAAGTAACCACTGACCTCACTACTGGACCACTTACAGACTGTAAGTATCCAATGACCTCGTTACTGGGCCACTTACAGACTGTAAGTAACCAGTGACCGCATAAACATGTCTCCTCGCTTGACATATAGTGTTTGACAGCTTCACGCAGCTTACTCCAGTGGTTATGGTTACATTCCTATATCTAAGCTATAGCCCACTGCTATATGGCTACTTTATACAGTGGCAAAGCCTTAAATCACGCACGCCTAAACTCTTCATCACCTGTTGTGGTAAATCCCCGACTCTTACGAAAGAATCGTTAAATCCCGAACGATAAATCCATCACTGCGTGAGAGATTTAATCTATCACCCTCGCTGATGTCTCCTTGCGTCAAACGGTAATCCCAAATACCTCACACCTGGTAAATCCTTTTCGTAATTCACAGATCCTTAATCCCAGCAGCATTCAAACTCTTCAACGGGATTAATAAATCCCCGTGTCTGCAATCAAAATCCCCTCATTAACATCTGGTGGAAGTATTTTGCCCGTGGGTCAGTACTAAATCCTTTCACCATCCGAGGCAACAGATCTTCCTCTAACCCTGACCAACACACATCCTTCTACCCCCTTCAGCAGCTGGGTGTTAAACTCTCACTTACAGGCAACAATAAATCTCCGGACACGTAAAACTGATCGCCCTCTCCCTCCGCCACACCAGGCCAGCTTTCAGAACACTTCGGAATAAATTCTGTCAAAGCCATGTGTCTCTTGACACACACACGAGGTGACGAACCTTTGGCTAATTCTGGCAATAAATCAATCACCAAAGAGAGGTCCAAATTGCCCATAAGCTTGTGGAATAAAATAATCAAAATCTATTGCAACAAGAAGACACTAATTGCCCTGGATCCTCCACCACATGAAGTAATTAGCCACCATGAGCTCTGCATTCTTTACCAAGGGGGGTAATTAACCACTAAAAGCTCTGTGGGCGCTTGACCACAGGCACTAATTAACCAGCAAGAGCTCTAATTACTCATCACAGGGAATAATGTGTCCTTCAACGCTCCCATCAACCAACCACGCGATACTAACGGTCATAACATCTTTGACACTACAATGTAATTCCTTCAAAACGAGTAACATAATCCCATCTAGATCACTACTTCAGTGATCAATACACTTATACCTAATAAAATACATCATTACTCACCTAAAACTATACCTAAATCATTCAAAATCACATCTTTAAATTCCTGATAATATCCCAAAGTACTTTATTGAAACAGCTAAAGCGATACATAGCTGAACACTTTGCGATTAATCCTAAATATTGAGTAAAGAATTCTCCATCGCATAATGAAACAATCCTTCATTCTGGGCCAAGTGAGACCGCTACGGAGGTCACAGAGAATCAGACAAGCCCGACCTGACCTCGACTCCACACCAGGACAATAACGGTTTCGCTTGTCCCAACTTTGTGTATTCAGTGATGGACTTTCTATATTCCTACCTCGTTTGATGTTGTTCTTCCGTGTTTCCTCAACTGTAAATTTCTCTATACTTCTATTTCCATGTTTTGAATCTAAATTGTAACTCATACCACCCGTCATGATATTGTTAATTTGTTTCGCTTTTGGTGTTTTCCCTTACTTTTATGTGCTATGTGCTGCGGGTTTTTCCGAGTGTGTTTCGTATAACCTTTTTACTGCGTTTTACATTTCATATCCAAGTTTTGTGACGTTTTTTTCTCTCTCTTTTTTGTAGATTCCCGATGATGCCTCTGTGAAGGCGAAAGCTGGACTGAAGTAAAATGGATAACTTTGGACAACTGGCGTTTGAGCACCCTCATAATGCCGCTGCCATCTCGACTACCATAAAAGAGAGAGAAAATAAAAAGGACCGATAAATCCACGCTCCCAGGGCGATAAATCCTTCGACGCATTGAGCGATAAATCCTCCAGGAGCCGGGGCAATAAATACATCGATAACCTGAGCGATTACTCTCTCTCTCTTTCTCTCTCTCTCTCTCTCTCTCTCACTGCTTGCTGCAGTAAATCCTTGACCAAACACACACACCTCCGTGGTACGTGGAAGGTACGGGGTACACTTTCTACTGCGGAAGGAGGCGCAGTAGCAGTACCGTGAGGGGCTTTTACTACATGGGGTCTACGTTACGAGCCAAGTTTTACACTCTCGGTTTTATGAAGGTCCGGGAATTTTCCCAGGCACGGAATATCGCATCCAGAGAAGGGAAGGTACTATAATATTCGTGTTTCACGAGAGACCTGAGGCGCGGATTCCTCTACTGGCGCCAGTGTTAACCAAGAAGCCTCGTACGGTCTGTCTACAGAGGGACGTCAGAGTCCCTCTTTTATGAGGACCTTCTAACGTCCTCCTGTACAGTTACGAGGCTTGAGGCTGGAGCTGCCTGACCAACCCTGACTATTCACCTAAAGACAAACAGCTGGGACAGCTCAGGGCGAACACCTGGTAATGCAGAGGTTATCAAACATGTCCTGAGACACACCTACGGACTCTGTCAACAGATCATGAAAATCACATCCATACAAGGGACCTACAACTATGATTTACAGTGAATAAAGTTCGTATCTAAATGGTCATAGTGTCATGGGCTAGCATCTATAATACCCCTACGTCTCATATACTAGAAACTAAACACCCTAAACTTCATACTAGAGAATCTGTGAGGCTTTGTATCGTCGACTAAAAAAAAAAAAAAAAAAAAAAAATAATGCCTTAAATGAGAACTTTCACCCTTTTAAATGAGACTTGAAAAGTTTTCTTTCACTGGGGACGCCACACTACTGTACCACCAAAGAGTTCTACAGGAAGAGCGACGATTTTAGAGGAGTGTCCCCCAAGAATCTGTAGGGAGGAGAAGCTGGAAATTGAGTTCTGATCCTGAATAGAAGAAGGACGAGTTGTTGATGAAGGAGGAGGAGGAGGAGGAGGCCTCGGATTTCCTTGGGGAACGACTGGAAGACGTTGTGCACATATATAAGGCTTGAAACGTTTCATGGAAATAATGGGAGGCCAGAGTCTGTACACAAGGAAAAGGTGACTACCATGACACGTACAGTCTCCCAAAAAAGTATCTGCCCCCCGGGCGTGAAGTTTCTAATAATCTACAGCAGGCCGTCCAAGATTAACACTTGACTTTTCTTCTACCCTGATGCAGTTTACAACTGCATCAGGGTGGCAGCGAAGTTAAGTTTTAATCTCGGTCGAGGAGCATTAGATTATCAAAAACTTCACGCCCGGGGGGCAGATACTTTTTTGGGAGACTGTACCTGATGACTCTATCCCTGCAGAGACGATGGCTGGTGTTGGCGGATGTATGGGACAGCTGAAATGCTACCACACAAGGAGAACTCGCTTCAAAATCCCTCAAACATTTAGATAGAAATAAATGTATATACAGTATGAGTGGAACCAGTGCTGTACCATCTCAAATGGCCGAAGAATTAACACATACGACCCAAAATATAACATTCTAATGTACGATTTCTGTTAAACCTTAAATACTGGAATCATCACACCGATGATCCTTGGAGACTAGAGCATCTCCAAGGATATTACTCGAGATTCTAGGGACAAAATAAAGTTCTGAGATGACACAATGTATAATGGAAGGCCCAGGAGAGGAGGGAAAGGGAGGGGGGTCGTGTTAAGCACTACGGGCCGTGGGAAGGTGGACTCCACTTTAGGGTGACATACAAGGTGAGGTCCAGGAGGTTGTGTTAAGTAAGAAGGGTCGTCAGGGCCGTGGTAAGGTGGACCTCACTTTGGGGCAAGAGGCGAGACGCGACGCTGCTGGGGGGCTGCTCAGTGGCCACAAGAGAGGAGTGAGTGCAGAGGAAGGACGGAGGGGAGAAGAGGGGGGACGAAGGAGGAGGAAGAAGAAGAATGAAATCGTGAAGAGAAGGAGAGGAAAGTTGGTGCGAGAGAAATGTGTTCAGTAGCAGGTGGGAGCAGAAACTTCTGCGGGTTATGTTTACAGAATACCCTACAACGACTGTATTATTCTTCATATTGGGCAGACTTAAGCAATATAAATATTGTATAAGAACAGGACAGGAGTCCAATGCTTGGTTTACTCCCGTTATAAATCATGACCACTGCACTTGACTGGACTTCAGTTGTAATGTGTAACTCTCTAATCAAAAGAATTATCATGAACCTTCACTTACTAAAGACAAAGAAAACTGTAACATGAATATGAATGAAGTTCTATAGAAGCTGGACAGCTCTGTCGTGAGCAAAATTTGTAAACGGCTTTACCTGTCTTATCACGTAATTAAAATAATATGTACGACAGGCGCAATGCCAGAACTGACTACCACAAGCCACACACACACACACACACACATGTGAATAGAAAAAGCATAGAATAATGATGTTAGTGTTGGTACAGGAGAAAAAATATTAAGTCTTGGGCGGCCCCCGGCCGCTCTCCGTACCTTTCAGTATCACTGTGTGTTTACTGTGCCCAGAGCAACAACACGCCCAGCTGGCCAACAAATACAGCAAACCGTTTTCACAGCTGGGTTTCTTTACAACACTGTTGTTGTTTCAAGATGCACGGGGTCTCAGCCCTGAGCCGAATGTACCTAACGACTGACGCCTCTACAGACTTCGAGAACCAGGAGTCGAAGTATCCATTACCTTATACGAGTTTAGTTACAGTAGACCTGACATGGGTTTAGACTGAAGGACCAATCCTGTCTCATCCTGGCTGGAATCAACCAAAAGATCCTTGTCTCCCTTCTTTTCTCTGCTTTTAGGAATGGCAGCCATCTTGAGAGGCAAGACTGTCCGAATACCAACCAAAATATTTCTGTGCAAGGACCATTCATGCAAGACTGCATGAATGTCGTCTAAGCGGCTTCTGGGACGAGTCGACTTTGCCAAGCTATAGTTCGAGAACAACTACAGTACACCACCTGACCCATGGGTTCCTGTAACTTCAAAGAACTTTCAAGAATATAAGTGGACCGTTAATTCTTCCTTTCCCATACTTTAAACCCATCCTCATCCCGAGGAGCTTTACAAGTCGGTACATTTCTTGGAAAAAAGATGTCTGGAACCTTTCAATCTGACCCGGAAGTTGCTGTTATGAAACCACCAGCCAACTTCGGCCCCTTCCTCGCCCGTTCCCGAAGACAGCTTAAAAACGTACACTCCTGTCTGCAAGCGCCAGTTGGGAGCGCCACAACGCGCCTTTAACCTGCGCGCGGGCTCTCACAATGTGGTCTTCAACATGCGGGTCAAGTCTACTCCATCCATCAGGGAGGGGAGGAGTTGGTGATCCTTCTTACAAGGGATCTAACTCCGTGATTCCTCTCTGCCCACGCTAATGCTACTCCACGTTCTCCCGGAACCACTCCCCCTCCCTGTGTCTCCATTCTGCGCGCTCCGATACGTAGTCCAGCTGTCGCAAGGCTCGCTTCCTGTCCCTTTCTCTCTGGCAACAGTATGACTGACCATGCCTGGAAAATTCTACAACCCTTTTCCCTTCCTTGATGAAATATTATTCATATCTTATTTGCAACGGGTCGCGTAATATGTCAACCAAATCCGCCTTATTTTGGGAATGTTCTAAAATAAGGCGGATTTGGTTGACATATAACGCGACCCGTTGCAAATAAGATATGATGCTTGCTGAAGACTTCTATTCCTTGTTAACTTTATTGATACTTATTCCTTTTACCAAATAACCGTAAATAAATACATTAATACATCAACCGTACAATTCAATCTAAAGTAGAAATAACGCTCTCTCAACTAAGACATGTTTATAGGTATGACTTTGTAGTCCTGATCACACATAAATGTTTTTTGGAAAACTAATTTTTCTCTCTTGAAATTCAATTTTCCTCTCCCCCTTATCATCATCTCGGGTCTGCGGCGTCTGTTGCCACCTCAGCACCAACTGATGGCAGGTGCGGGTACTTCTTGCCGCAAATAGGGGCCCTTCTGCATGTTCTTTGGACCAGAGAGAGGGAGAGGAGAGGAGAGTTGGTTACTCTTACCAATCTTAACCGTGGCAGACGAACGCCTGTGGACTGGTCGCCCTAATACACACACACACACAAGAGGGTAAATACTCACCCTCTCTACTCCGTTGTCTGTCTCCGACATTTACTTCCGCTTAGTGACCTCTCTCATGCTACTTCTCTTCCTCTGTATGTAAACCGTATCTACTCTCCGTGACATAATCTCTCTACCCCTACCTTTATCTACCTGTCGACTCTTTTCATTGGCCCTAGCTACAGCGAGCGAGTGAGGGTGCCTCCCCTCGACCACACAATAGGCATCAGGCTGGAGCCACTAAACAACAGCAGGAAGTTTGACCAGTTGGCGAGGGTGTGTGTGTGTGTGTGTGTGAAGAAAGAGTATTCTGTCAAATCAGAAAAAACAAAAGACTAAAATCATTCCCGAAAACAATAACTTCCTGGCGTCCGTCAATAACACAATCTTAATGGCACTCTCATATTTATACATTACCGAGGCGCCATCTGGGAGTACTGAAAATAGGAGGCATGAATTTTCTTTTTTTTTACCGAGGGGGAAAATAAAATATATGAACATTCGATCGTGGGCTGTTTACACCAGCGGACCGAGACGCGAACATTTCCCGGCTATTTTTAACCACACGACATTTAAAATTTTTCTATCGAGGACGCCACTTCCTAAATTTGGTGCGACTTGCATTTGCGCGACCGTCCAAGACGACAGCAAAAGCGGTTCTCTACCGTTCATGGTGTGTACAGACGCTCATAACGAGACCTTGCGAGACACGTTCGAGATCTCCGGAACATGAATTTAACCAAACCGTCTGTCTGTGCCCATCGGGATTGAGCGCTTCGGTACAGCTTTGTTCATACATCTACCCAGTTAGTATACTAGTCTCCGCCAACCATATATTTTCAAAGGAGATACACGTCTATGGTTTATTGTGGGTATGGGCATATGACGCTCTCAGGGTGAAATCATCGTACATCTGGTCGCTGAGACTAGCGTTTCTAACGGTGTGATCACCAGCAACCCGCCTCAGTGTGCCTCAGGCTATCTTGAGGGAACGATGTTCTTTCTTTACTGTTCCTGGCTGCCACTTCATTATGTGAATTTGGAAATGGGCGCAGTATGTTTTCCACCTGTGCTTCAAGAGGGTTGACTCTTACGTTTCTATGGAGGAGACAGTCCAAATTCTCGCCTAGAGGCGAGAAAATGTGGGTACGCCTGAGATCTCCAGGCGAACTGAGTGCTCATAGCACCTCATCTGTGCCTCGCCTTATTCAGGAGATCAAGACCCTCCGGACCCCAAACATGGACCTAGAATACATCAGGAACCTTGTGCCAGTTCCATGCCAGGACGTCTGCAGATGGTGATCAAGACCAAAGGACTAAAATTTAAGTGCGACATCGCCTTTGGAAATATGTGGGGAAAGCGGATAAGGTCTTTTTGCACCGGTAGCAGCGTCTGCCAACGCGTCATAGCCCCAACCACCCCTTCACATCCCCACTACCCCGTCACATCCCCACCACCCCGTCACATCCTCAACGACCGCGTCACATCCCCAACCATCCCGTCACAGCCCCAACCACCCCGTCACAGCGCCCCAATATTAGAGAAGAGATACAGCAAACCCACATATCATCCTTAACAGCATAATGCTTACGGCCGTGAATCACAAACACGTCTGGCCTGGGAAGCAGAAGGTGTACATAATAAACCTCTTTCAAGATGTTCCCTACTTCACCACCAGGACAGGACTGGCGTGTGGAACAGAGAGAGAGAGAAAGAGAGAGAGAGAGAGAGAGAGAAGTCCTCCTCCTCTCTCTCAGCACAACAGAGACGAGGGAGTCACCCTTGCCACCTCACATATTTTTTCCCCCACATCCCTGGACACCTATGCAAATCTTGACTATATATATATATCACAGCCATGCATCCAAAACGCTGGAAAAAAAAAAAAAGAAAACGTATTCAGGGTCATCTATTTATAAAGGAAAACCTTTTCATGCTTGGAAATATATGTTTGGCTAAACCCTCTTGTGCACTGACCGTATGACCTCTGGGAACGACGGAACGAGCCTTGGGTAGCCTGGCCTTTGATGACCTGACCCTTCCAAGGGCTGGGTCAAAGGTCACACCCTCATTCCCTAAGGGCTGTACTGCTGTAATACAGGAGGTGAAGGTACAATAGAATTCATCCATTGTGATACTGCATTCCTGAATCCAAGGTTTTTATCTTTTTGTATAAAATACTCAAAAAATATGTATTCTTATCTTCATTTTGTAAGTTACATATTTAGAGTGGCAGTTTCATAAAGCCTTTCTGTACCGGGCACAACTGGACCGCATTTCAGTGTGTATTTGCCACACTAATGCCTCAAAAATCCCTCCCTTATGGGAATGTATATGTGGAGAGGCAAAGTGGAATGCATATGTGGACAGGCAAAGTGGAATGCATATGTGGAGAGGCAAAGTGGAATGCATATGTGGACAGGCAAAGTGGAATGCATATGTGGACAGGCAAAGTGGAATGCATATGTGGACAGGCAAAGTGGAATGCATATGTGGACAGGCAAAGTGGAATGCATATGTGGA